>BLKR01002744.1:0-180022 GCA_011170035.1 Teleogryllus occipitalis
AATATTTGATGAATTTTGGAACTGTGTTAGACGCTCTTTCGTTCGTGGAATAGCCCTATTAAATACCACTCGTGGCTTTGGAACTTCTGGGACAAATCCCCTCCTCGCTTCGCGAGTCTCTCGTGGTAATGCTTAGGACAATCATGGGGAGGAGTTGGAAGCCAATGGAATGTAGGTGTGGGAGGTCAGATTACGTGTTTAGTGTTGCGCTGTGTAAAATAGTGGGCGCCCTCGGCAGGCGAGTCGCAGGAGCTGATGGTGATGGTGCACCGCGGCAGCGGCGACTGGGAGGTGTCGGACAACGGCACCGTGGTGGCGTGCGGCCGCGTGCGCATAGTAGCGGACGCGGCGGCGGAGATGCTCTCCCCGGCCGTGGCCCCGCGCGGGGAGCGCCCGGCCCCCGCCGACGCCGAGGCGGCCGCCACCGCCGCCCGTGCCGCCGCCGCCGCCACCGCCGCCAACGACGACGACGACCAGGACGAGGACGAAGACGAGGACGAGGGCGACGCGCGGCCCGCGGCCGCCCCCGCCGTCGGCGACGAGGTGCCCGACTTCGACTTGAGCGCCAAGCACGTGTACAAGTGCCTGCGGCTGCGCGGCTACAACTACCAGGGGCTGTTTCGCGCCATTCACTCGGCCAGCCCGGACGGTGAGTGCAACGGAAGAAGTAGGGCTGCAAAGGTCCATTACATGCACTTCTGTTACGTACATCTCCATTCATCAAATCTGGGAGAGAATGGTTTTGTTATAGTTTGATATTGTAGTTTGATTTATATATCATACTCGTATAGTCTAGGTCTTTTTTCTAACGCATACCCTAAAATTAAAGGTCTTTTTTTGTAACGCATACCCTATTAATTTTTTGTGTGGTATGCATTGGTCGGCGCAATCGGCAGGCGAGTCGCAGGAGCTGATGGTGATGGCGCACCGATTCAATTGTAAATGAAATGTCATGCCCGTAGGACCACGGTAACCCGTGCCGACTGGCTCCGAAACTTGTCAGTAGTTGTAAACTCATCCTAGCTTGCGTATCGAGGTGTTTTGTTGTGATACTACAGCTTCCAATTCTGGTTTTATCAATGGGGCCTACGTGCTCCTAGGACAAAACGTAATAGAGGAATATTAATTTTTGTTTGTTGCCATCATGTGTATGAATTGAAATAAAAAAGTGTGTTCGAAGTACAACACAGTCAAGTGACTACAAACCCCGATAGCCTACTCGTCAAAAACTTCCGCAAAACTGGAAAAGTGTCGATCCCTAAAAAATTCAGTGCTATAGATCAAAGCTTATGTCGTGCATGACTGTTTCCAAACTTGGCAATATGCTTACGTTTTACCGACTCAAACTCAGAAAAGACAGAGTCAAAGATATCTATCGAAGATTGGTAGTTTTATAATTATACTTTTGGGCGGAGACAGAGAGAAAATGTAAAACTCGACCTCCAGGTGCGGTGCATCATGCTCAAGGGATGGCGAGATCGATTTATTCCTTTTAAATATCATTGTTTAATACTCAGTAGAAAATTACGAGCAAGGATGCGGCAGCGCCGTTTAATGCCTCCTTGTTCAATGTGACATCCCGCGTGAAACCATGAATACAATGCATATTAGCAGTAATAACTTACCAACATGTGTGCTTTTTGAAGTCAAAGAAAGCTTACAAAAGAGGTGAGAAATGCGTCTTGAAGGCAGCTTTACAAAAGTTAAGCAAGCATTTATAGTATTCGACTGATGAAGTATCTGTCTTGTCAATATTTGACGATGATGTGGATCAAGAAACCAAAGTGAAAATGATCGTCAATTTAACAAATTAAAATGTTTCAATAAGTGGTAAACGTTACATCACATGTAGAACTTTGTGATACATTATACGAGAAAATCATTTCGGTCAAAAGTCATTTATTCTTTGACCTTTTTAAAATTAATGACAGTTTTCTCTACGATTGTCCCACTTTCAGGTCAAATAATGCTTCGTTGAAAAAATTAGAAAGAACATTTCAACGCTTAGATCAGTGAATGTTTCAGCTGAAAGAGCCGTCGAGTTGATGCAAGACTTTCATCTTGTAATTAAGGTTAAAGAGGAACAGAAGCAGTTCTTGTACCGTTGCGTACAAGAACATGAGAAGTCTTATCCTGTCCGGAAAAGAAACTTTGAAAAGAAAATATTCAAAATAATATTTTCTATTTACCAAATAAACATTGCGTTCTAGAATCTTTCCTTATTAACTCAGTAGAAACGTTAAAATTTAATGTTTTGCATCAAGTCGGCACGGGTTATCCTTATCCAATTGCAATAATATTATTATTTGAGCTTTTGAGGTCAAACTAATAAAAACCTATAGAGGATATGCGTATCTGATTTGGCGAAACAAAATTTCCCTTATGACGATATATATATATATATATATATATATAGCGGGAAAGATCACCTCTATCTCCCGAAAGAAAAAAAAAACATTACACTAACGAGACTAATGAACAAAGTAGTTGACGCGCCCGGAAAAACGAAAAAATCAATCAATCAATCCATTGTGATATTGTTACATGTCAAATTTCATTCGATATCGTTACTTGCAAAATATGCAAGCCATTTGCAAAATATGTATGCCATACGAAACCAGCGGCCATTGTTGCTTTCACAACGCGGCAGTGATTAGAATTCAGTAGTGACGGCCGAAGTTGGTTCACGTTATTATATACTAATAATTGTTTTACGGGTAAAATACATATTGGGCATCGCTGGTACGTATATGTAGAACATGAATAAATTAAATTGAATTGCAGAGGGCTGTTTTCATTTACATGATTGAATTTAAATATATATATATTGCTTCATTTGTTTCCAAATTTTTCAAATGTTTACTGTCTCACAGAAAATCGTAGTATTATACAATAGTAATATATAACTATTAATAATATCGCCAGAAGGTAAGCGCAATTGTTGCACCACTACTTTTCACCCCTGTGATTATTAAGTGCCGAAAAATGAACCACTGCAGGGAAGCGCGCGCTGATTCGCTGGAACAACAACTGGGTGTCCTTCCTGGACGCTCTCCTGCAGATGCAAATTCTGGGAAGCGACTCCACGCAGCTGTACGTACCCACGTCCATCCAGAAGCTGGTGGTGGACACGCGCCGCCAGATGGAGCTGCTTGACAGCATGCGAACGAACCGGCGATGTAAGTGCAAAACATTGTGCATTTTATTAAGTACGAAGCACGTATACTTTCTCGTGAACTTTCCACTTAAGAACGTAATCTTTTAGTGCTTAAGAATGATTTTTATTACAATACTTTCGTAAAGTAATGGTTTCATATCTTGTCAATGAGCGCGACATAACTCTTAATTAGCATGTTTCTTATTAAAAATAAATCATCAAAATCCTTCAGAAATGACTAGAGACGATTGTTGTAAAAACCATGATATTTAAATGCAGATCACAAAGAAAGTTAGGTATTCTGCAGGATGTCGCTAGTAGATACCTATGCTGAATGAACACGTACTGTGAATCTCGCAACTCTATTAACATGAGTTTCGAGATCCGGATCTTCCATATGTGAACAATTATTATGATCGTTCGGTTGACAAAGACGATAAGAGTAGGGGAGATTAGAGCTCATAGATGTAAGAGCACGGGTGGCTTCAAACGTGCGCAGTGATCGAGGCCCAGATGGTGCCTGAGCTGGACCTCATCACGACTGGCACGGTGGAGATCCGCGGCCTGTTCGCCACGCCCATCGCTCGCCGCCGCACGCTGGCAGAGCCCGTGCTGGAGCACTACGAGTTCGTGCCCTACGGCTCCGACGCCGACACCGACGCCGCAGCCCAGAGCGAGGAGCGCGAGTGGGAGACGGCGGAGGCGTTGCGCGTGTGCGTGCAGTTGGTGCAGGAGAACCGCCCGCCCATCACGCGCACCACCCCGCCCGTGCGCGTGGCCGAAGTGGTGGCGCGCGGCCTGACGCCGCTGGCGCCGCTGCTCCTGGCGGCGCTGGCCGACCTGCCGCTGGTGCAGGCCAAGGCCACGCTCTTCCTCGAGGAGGGCGAGGGGGCGGAGGCGCAGGCGCAGGCGGAGGCGGAGGGGCTCCCCACGGCCGACGCTTCCAAGCTGGCGGCCGAGCGCGACCTGGCGCTGCTGGTGCTCAGCGTCGCGGGAGCGGGCCGGAGCGAAGCGCTGGCCAGCGCCGCGGCGTCGCTGGGCGCCGGCGGCTGCTTGTTGGCGCGTGCACTCGCCCCGGGCGCTGTGACGGCGCTGCGCACGGCCGCCGCCGCCGCGGGCCTGCAGCTGGCGCTGCGCATGCGTCTGCGCGGCGGCGCGTGGCTGCTGGTGTTCCGCAAGGGCGGCTGGAGCGCAGAGCCCGCGCAGCTGCACGTGGTGCGCGTGCCCGAGCTGGCCGAGGCCGAGGCCGACGCCGAGGCGGCGTTCGCGTGGGTGGAGCGGCTGCAGGCGGCGCTGCGCGACCCCAACCCGGCCGAGAAGCGCGTGGCGCTGGTGGCGCGGGGGCCGCTCAACGGCGCGCTGGGCCTCTTCAACTGCCTGCGCCAGGAGCCCGGCGCCGGCCCGCAGCTCGCCAGGTTGTACCTGCTGCCCGACGAGGCGGACGTGGAGGACGGCGCGTGGGACGACGCTGCAGCGCTGCTGGAGCGGCTGCGGCCGCGGCTGGAGCTGGACCTGGCGGTGAACGTGCTGCAGGGCGGCCGCTGGGGATGCATGCGCCACCTGCCGCTGGCTGCCGCGCCCTCCGTGCCCGTGCGACACGCTTTCTGCGAAACGGCCGTGCGCGGGGACTTCTCTAGCTTGGCCTGGTTCCAAGGCCGCATCGACCCTGAAAGGTGGGGTCGAGGTGTGCGTGGCGCCTTGCTCATTACGAGGGTTCTCGGCCGTCACAGTAGCCATGTTTCTTGTCCGCAGAACTCTCGTACCGGCTGGCCAGGTGTTGGTGCATGTCCACTACGCTGCGTTGAACTTCCGTGATGTGATGGTCGCTTCCGCCAAGTTGGACGCTGAAGCTCTGGCCTGTAGCGACCCGGTACTGTTCCTCCATTATTTATTGTGATTGAAGTTTTATTTATTGGGTTCATAGATAGAAGGTATTACAAAATTTGCTACATCAAATTCCTGTAATATGACAACATAATATATATAAGTAAATTTCAAGAAATCATATTTTTTTATTCTCTTTCTGCTTATTTACAATCTGTTTTTGTCCAAACATTCAATAAATATGATAAATACGAGATATCATTTAAGAATTGTAATTAGTCATTATTACGTGCACTGTTTGAACCGGAAGGGTAAATCCAGAATATGACGCCTTTGAAGTCGTTGTAATTCCTTACTATTGTCCAGTAAGTTAATGGCTCATGGATTTGGATGGCTGTTTAGACGTTTTTGGTATGTAGTGCTTCGATGGGTGATTTCTTCATAAATCGAAGGCATCTGTGGGTCCTGCTGTAGAGTGTCATTTTCACGAACCATGGTGCATTGGTTAACCTTCGAATACATTTTCACTCGAACCTTCTGAGAATTTCTATGTTGAATTTGTTGGCTGATCTTTAAAGTTGAATACCGTAGCTCCAAATTGGTCTGATAATTGCGTTGTAGAGAAGTACCTTGTTGTTCAAAGACAGGCTTGAGTGACGATTGATAACCCATGATATTTGAGAGAATTTGAATTTTTCTTCTTTCCTTTTGAGTTATGTGACTCCTCCATGTTAAACATTTGTCTATATGGAATCCTAGGTATTTAACACAAGTCGTTTGTGGTAAATAAATATTCTTTTTTGGAGAGGGTAAACGTAATGCTTTTAGATTTGGAAGCGTTTACTTGAATTCGCCAGTTTGGCCACTAATAGTCTAGTTGGTGCAAGTGCTCTTGAATGTTTGATGAAGCTTTATTTGGGACTTCGTGCGTTGCTAGCATAGTTGTATGTATCAGCAAACGTTGCAGTCATAGTATTTACATTGCTTGGGAGATCATATGCATACACAAGATAGGACCAAGCCCACTGCCTTGTGGTACTCCTGATTTAATAGAATGGAAGGATGGTAGTTATTCTTGGTATTTGATCTGGAAGTAGCGATTAGATAGGTATGATTTCATCAACAGGTAATACTGATGGGGCAAACTCGATTTAATTTTATACAGAAGTCCTTCATGCCAGACTGTCGAAAGCCTGTTGTATATCAAGAAACACTGCATCACAGTAGCGTTTTGACTCGAGGCTTTGAGTAATAACTTCAACAACTCGGCAAAGCTGGTAACTGTTGAGCAAGTTGTTCTTAACCAGACTGATGTTCTGGTATTATTTCTTAAGTAGAGGTTTAATCGTGTTGAAATAGGACTTTCGAATACCTTTGATAGAACTGGAAGTAGGCTTATGGGGGGCGGTAAGATGTTACTTGGTTAGGTGGTTTCCCTGGCTTATGATGTGGTTGAAATTTTGAAAATTTACATCTTACATTCAAATAACTTCAAATTTTGCCAGAAGAAGTAATACATTATACTTATGTACCCTACAAATTTTTGTTACTCTGCTGTTTTTAGTTTTGAAGAAAAAAAAATTTTTTTGAATTTTTTTTTGAATTGCTTATTATTATATAAAATGCTCTACGTTCCACATGAAGCAACATTCATCACTGAATTTTTTACGAATTACTCATAAAAGGTATATAATTACATTCATGGAATATAATTAAAATAAATGAGAGGGTTTTTGAAAAAAAAATTATAAAATATACAGTTATTACCTGATGGCTATAAAAACACATACACACAAAAATAAATATATTTAATTTAGTAATGAATGATTATAACACAAAGAGCTTCCACAGTTCTATGAAACTACATTTTCTTAAGATGTTCTAAAAGTTTCATTGAAATATATTAAAAATTGTAGAACGTGGAACTTTTTGAATTCCATAAAAGGTCAGGAAAGTGAAATGCGGGAAATTGAAAATGAAAATTTAACTTTGTACAAATGAATTTTATTTTATCTACTTCCATTTAAAATTCTCCAGAGCCATACATAGTACCCTCAACTACTTTTCCCTTTTCTTCTCTAACTGTTTTTGTCATTTTGAGTTTTTTTTGGCACTTTGAAAACCTGGTTGTGCAGCTACTTCACTTTTCTGAAGACGGCGTTTATCCCTCATTGCACTTATTTTCTTCCCTTGAGGTGTCATGTTAACGCCAGCTATATTTGATCTTATCTTTTCACTTGCTTCACACCCCATATTAAATTGAGAAACTGCAGATGTGACAGCAATTTCTATTTTTTTCTTCGAAACAAAGATTTCTTTAGGGCACTTATTCCAAATCAATTAAATATCAAGGCTGCCACGCTAAATAAACACTTTCTGAAGTTGGATACCTTGTTTTTCTGTAGCTCATTTGTTCCGGAGAACTTCTATATAAAGTTCATGCCGGGAAATTCAAAATGAAAATACATTCAAAATTTCTAGTAGATGTAGACGTTTGGAAACTAAAAAAGGGGGCGTGGCCAACGACGCATTGAGATCTTTAAATGCTCGCAGAAGCCATTTAAATCGCGATAACGAAAAAATAAAAACACCAAAATTAACCACACATTCCATACAAAATTATCACACCAAAAATAAAAAATCGTATTTTTCAAAATTTTTTGCCAATTTTCACCCACTCCTCCCCTTAAAGGCCAGGAGTACTATAGGCTATGATTTACAAACATAAACAGTAATATATTTTCAAAATAATTACTTTTCTGGACATTTTTTGCCTAGCCTTACATCACAGATTCAAGAGTGCATCAATGCCAATTGTTTAGCTGCGCGCCACCAGAGGATGACATCTGAGATCTACTACGATTTCATCAATGTCAATAATTATTACGAAATTCATTAGAGTTTGAATAAGGTTATGCAATGTCCTTGTGCGGACATTTGAAAGAAAGCCGTAACTGAAGTGGTAAATAATGTCAATGTTCTTGTATTGCTCTTTGTCCGTGTTATACCAAGTGGCAAGAAATCATTGTGAGTTTGAAAGTGTTTAATAATTGAGGTAGGTTCAGAGAATAAAAAGTACAGTAATATACAGTACCAATCTACACATATCATATACAATTTAAACAACGTCTTCTTTTACAGAAATTTGTGACAACAGAATTGTTTGACTAAACGAGTGTCACAATTGTCAAAGCAGATTACAAATGCCGAGAGATGGGCAGTCTACTAAAATTTTGAATCGGTTACTCAGAGGGAAGATCGACTTGCTGAAGTACTCACTCGCCCCATTGAAAACAATACTACAAGAAGGGGAGAAATGTGAATAATTCTCTAAGTAGTAGGGCAGCTGTTCATTAGGACTCTCAATTTTGACTATTTACACAGTTCTTAGGTTCAAAATGGTAAAATGGAAAATGTGTATATGTTTTCAGTTCATTCAGTAAATTTTTTCTTCAATATGCGAAGGCAGTTTGAACAGTGGTGTGTAATTTAGGAATGATCATTTACATATTAAGACTAATCTGTATAGTTGTTTATCATATTAATTGCAGTTGTACTTTTTTCTTCTAGATGCAAAGAAGTTTAGTGCAGTGGTTGGTAATTAAGCAATGGTCATTGCAAAATTAAGACTAATATGTGCAGTTGTTTTGCATGTCACTTGCTCCTAATGAATGAATGAACATAAATAAAGTCATTATTATATTATTATTATTACTATTATTGTTATTAAAAATAATAAATGAACGAATTCATATATATTTTTCAATAAATAATTGGAAAGAATTAATTTATCTAAAAATATTTTGTCTAAGCAAATAAAAAATCTGGGAGCTCTTGGTTTCTATTATTCAGCTCTCACGTTAACGTTGGTACAATGGAAAATGTTTACTTGTCTTCAGTCCACCCAGTAAAAGTTTTTCTTCAATATTTGAAGGAGTTTTGTGCAGTGGTATGTATTTTAGGAATGACCATTTACATATTAAAACTAATCTGTAAAGTTGTTTGCATATCAATTGCTGTTGTACTTTTTGCTTCTATATGTGAAGAAGTTTAGTGCAGTGGATGATAATTATAGAATGATAATTTATTTATTAAGACTAAAATTGCTTTAGTTTTGCATATCAATTGCTCCCAATAATTGAATTCATCCATACTTTTCTATAAAAAAAGGCAGAAATTAATTTATCGAACAAAAAGTTTGTCTGAGCAAATAAATCAATCTGGGAGTTCTTGGTTTCTATTATTCAGCTCTCCCGTACAAATTGGAAAAATGGAAAGTAATTTATGACTTTGTAAACCCAGTAAATTTTTTTCTTCAATATGGGATGAATTTCTGTGCAATGGTATGTAATTTAGGAATGATCATTTACATATTAAGACTAACCTGTAAAGTTGTTTTGCATATCAATTGCTCCCAATGAATGAGTTCATTCATATATTTCTAAAAAGTAAGCAAAAATTAATTGGTTTTTAAATATTTTTTAACTAAGCAAATAATATCTGGGAGTCTTTGGTTTCTATTATTCATATTTCAGGATCCATAATCTCTATCACTTGAGATAAAATAATGATGCTAATATTGTTTTGTTATGTGGCTCAGTACTTTGTCAATTTATTATTTACACATAATGTAATGTTGGTGGATCTTTAGTTTTCTATTATATCAATCGTATGATGAATTGATTTACCTAAACAAATACGTTTTATACTACGTGTTACTAGCACACAGGACATTAAACATATATATTTTTGTCATTTTCAGAATTATAAAAATTGGTAATTATGTTTCAGAATAGATACAAGTATTTTCATTTATTTTTATGATTATGAATCATCAATTACGTTATGACATCTATAACTATTACTCTGGAAATACCTACTAGCGTACCCGTGCATGAACTTCCGCATGTTATACTCAGCTTAAAACAGTAAGTGCCTTCAAGGTCACGAGTTGACAGATCAATTTCAAACCTTTTTTATGAATACAATAGAAGAAAAATATAAAAATAGGATAAGTTTTACAACGTGACAATTTCGATAGTGTTGGAATATTATATAAAACTCCACAAACATTTTATATATGAGTACAAGTATTTTATTTTGTAGTTTAGATTTGTTTATTGCTTTTAGTTAGAAAGTGATTGTTTAGAAGCTGGAACTTCAAATAAGAAAAATGTAATTATTTGTGGAAAAGTGAGCGAGGTAATCCAGAAATTTCCAAATAGGGGTCAAGAGAAGACCGCTAAAGTGGCGTGGCCGCGCAGAGCATGGCAGGGAGTAGGGCGGAGAAGGGATACAATGGAAGATATAGAGTAGGTCCCGCCGCAGGGCAGGAAAAGATTGAATGTATAATAATTTACTTTAATAAATGCCCGAGCAACGCCGGGTACTTCAGCTAGTATTGTATAGAAATCGATGGATATGTGAATGTTAACGGCGTGAGAGATATTTAAAACAAAATTACATTTGAGTTATTTTGGAACAAACAAAAGAATACACCAAAATGAACTTTACGTCATATTAAACGGTGCAATTAGCACTATCCACTGGAAAAAATTGAAGAAAATATTTCGAGCCGTTTTTGAGAAAGTGGCATTTGTGCGTTTCCCAAAATGCCGAAATTTGAGTCTATTTTCACAGAAAACTGTTGAGTTTTCCAGAAATTTTGTATGTCATTATTTAAACATATGCACTAAAAAAACCATAATGCGAACAAATTTTCGGTAATGTAAATATTAACGACGTGAGAGACGAGTAAAAAATACATTTTTGTAATTTTTGAAAAACAACACAATAGAGCTATATGGCGTTTATGTCTTCTTATACAGTGCATTTAGCACTATTAATACCAAAAACTAAAAGAAAAAAATTGGAGCCGAGTTTGAGAAAATCTTGTTTTTGTATTTTTTAAAAATTGTAAATATTGCACTATTGCGCGAAAACTACTAACATTTTCAAAAAAAATTCATGATCTTATTTAAAGAACTGATTATGAGCAACAAATTTCATTTGAAGGAATAATCTCTGTTTTCAATTTTATAGTTGTAGGAAGACGCTGAAAAATTCAAACTTTTGTAATTTTCGAAAATTTACAGTTAACCGTGAAAATCGGACCTATGCCACCTTTACGTTATTTTACTCTATACTTACTACTATACTTACTACTTAAGAAATTTAAAGAAAAAATTTGGTGCCTTTTTGAGAAAATATTGAAAGTGTCCGGGGGGTTTCATGTAAAGTACTCCCAAATTTTAAATAATGTTTTTAAAAATTTCAAAGCTTCAACTAGTCAGACGGACAGAGGTTTCTTCAATTTGGAAAAAATCTGGTTTGTTTAATAATGTTAAAAATATCTTTAGCTTTGTAATAGCTTTAAAAATTTTCAAAAATTCAGAATTAACCGTTAAAATCGGACCTATGCCATCTTTACAAGTGTGTTTTACTCTATTCTCTTAAGAAATTTAAACAAAAAACTTCGAGCTGTTTTTGAGAAAATTTTGAAATTGTTCGGGGGTCCTCATGTAAAGTACCCCCAAATTTTAAAGAATGTTTTTCAAAATGTCAAAGCTTTAACTAGTGCCAGATGGACAGGGGTTTCTTCAATTTGGAAAACATCCTACGCACGGTTTAGGCGCTAGTAGTGTTCACAGGCGGACGGACGTTTTGCTTTGAACTGGTTTTTCGGCATGAAGGACCCGCAAAACATGGATATTGACACCGGTAGCGGTGGCTCAGTGCATCAACTGATGTCACTGCAGTGCCTCTAATCGGGAGGTCCTAGGTTAGAGTCCCGACGCCGCACAGTGTGTAATTTTGACGATCTAGGAAGAAAAAATTAATAACGCCCTTCGAAATGAATTTCTCCTAGTTTTTGGAGGTCTGTTGTGTAAACAATGTACAAATAAACAAATTTGCTTGTAGAACTTAAATTTTTACGAAATATTTTTTAAAATATTTAGGAAATTTGAATACTTGTATTAGCCTTCATGAGAGTATACGTTTGTCAAACGTTGCATTTGTTTAATATTATGGGACATAATATTTGAATTTAACAAAACATACTCTGCAAGAACAATAAAATGAAAGTATACAAGAATAAAAAGTCGAAAATTTAAAAATTATAACAAAAAAAAAGAAATAAAATAAGAGGAATGTACAAAAATACTCACAAATTAGTTTGAATCACTACTCGCGTATTCTTCTGTTGATGATTCTTCTGAGTATATTTCTTTTGTCTCATTCCTTGATTCTAATAACATTAAGAGTTCAGGTTCCACTTTTTTGGGTACAGTTGCAGGTTTAGCGCGTAAGCTCGAAATGAATGGATCTGAGCTAATAAGCAGCCTGTGGAGCAAATCCATATTTCTGTCTGCTCTTGACGTTTTTCTTGTGAATAGTTCTGTGTATTGTCGGTTGTGCTTGTTTCTGGACTCCTCGGCTTCTTCAGAGAACTGTCCAATTGGCAAAATACAAGATGACATAATATCCTTTCCATGAAAAAGTACCTTGTGCACACTAACAGGCATTGAATACCACGAATACTCTCACGTACAGTTCTCTTGTCTCTGTGGTGTACTCTTCAAACTTTTGTAAATTAATTTCGAAATTACCATTTATGCATTGTAAAACAATACCAAATCTTTTAATTAACACCTGTTATTTCAGAGGATACTTCAGCATGTTTGAAAAATTTTCTTGCTGTGTTGCCGTCGTTTGTATTACCACTTTGCTTTTTGGGAATATCAATGAGAAGGCCTAACTTACTTCTAAATCCATCTTGCAAGTGCTTCTTCTTTTTCGCCACTTTTGCTTTATTTTCTTCTCCCCTCACTTGCCATATTCCAATTTCTAAACGATAAGATATATGTAAAATGCACTCAAACAATTTTATTAACGAATGCAGATGTGACAAGCCGAAGGCAAGATTTTTCAATTCTTTGTTTGCAACAATGTTAAAGACATTCATTTCGCTAGGTTTAGCTCCACATAAATAGCATGTCATTGTTGAAGATGCAATAGCATTGCATACTTTACCATCAATCGTGCAAAGTACTAATACAGCCCGCACAGTGAATTCTGTATTATTTATGAACAGTTTGGACGGTTCAAGGTCTCTCACTTGCTGCTCTATTTTCCCAACTTCTGAAGTTATTAAATCTACAATTTCTTTGGCAAAAATGAATTTAATTGGTCTGCAAAATCTTGCTGAAGAAGGTGCTGGATTTTCTCAAACAAGAGTTTTAATCTCATCAGCTCCATTGTAAATTTGTATAGGGACCATTGAATTACTAAATAAACTTTCGTCAGTGTACTGTTAATCAGAAAATTTTTGTTTATATCTGTTTTGTTCAGACCCATCACATCCCCATTTAATTATAATTTCAAAAGATGTATGTTGAAGCGAATGTAAAATCTCTGTCACTTTTTGAATTTTAAATGTCCGTGCCACGGTATGGTCAATCAATGCTTACAATCGGTATGGTCAATCAATTTTTACATTAATTTGCGATGGGCCTGGGACTGCCTCTAAAAATATAATCAGGAAGAGAAAGAGTTTCTTGTAGCCAGGACGAATTGTATTTTAGGAACTGTTCTTTACTTCTCACGGATTTTTGCCATCTGGTTTCAAATTTTTTACAAATTCATCTAACATATGACTTAATTTTATCCAACAATACCTTTTCAGGTTATGTAATACCTAGTTCACGCAAAAAAACAGTTAATACTCCTTCAAATTTTTCAACAATTGATTTTTTTACCCATGTATCAAATAACGACATACGGGTAACTGGAGGAGCCATTCTGTAAAAAAAAATATATATTCGTCAGATAAGCAGATATAAGCAGCTAGTCTTTTCACGATCAAGAACCTAAAAGTACTAGTTTTAAAATATATATGGTCCGAAAGGTGTATAATGGTGTATAATGGTGTATAATACACTAAAACTCTAAGTGAATTTAGAGAACGTGCAATACATTTAATATAAATCACTCACCTTTTCAATTAACGTTTTTAGGCACAACAAAAGTCAATAACTAAATAATATTCACATAAAAATGATTGTAAAACTATGAAAATTACTTCTGGTTGGCACACAAATCACAGAATCAGTCAAGAGGTGTATCATGACCAAGGGAACTTCGCGTACTGAAAAGGGTCATTCGGAGCTGAGTCCTGTCGGAGCGGCAATGGACGTGTTTGAACATGCACCACGGGGTTCATGTGACCTTCAAGAGAAAACTAAGAACGTTACCACATAGCTGGGACATACTACTACACAGAAACCTAACAATTTTACTGTTTCAATTCAGTCGAAAATTTATTTTTTTCCTGCTAGATGGCCAAAATTACACACTGTGCGCCGCGGCGGCAGGATTTTCGACATTAGCTTTTCAGCTAGGTCGACTTCAGTCGCTGTCTGGAGGAGAATTCCAGCGCCCGGCTGCTCTGATCGGTAGTTTTCTGTGGTTTCTCCGATCAACACCAGGCGGATGCCGGACAAACACGCTTCAGAAACGGGCAATGGACGGCGCGCGATCTTTCCTTCCTCTTCTTTCTCCTAATGACCATAGTAGTTGACACTCCCGGAATCACTAATAATCAATCATGGATTCTGGTACACCACGTGTTTGAGGATTTTTTTCTTAATTTAGCGACTGGATTTATCCATTTTTTCGTTGTCACGGCCTGTTAATAATTTTTTTTGTGCCGAAAATCTTCCGTTTTTCGCGCAATATTACATAACTTTCTCTATACTACATATACACTCCGTATATACGTAGTATAGAGAAAGTTACTACGTATGTACTCCGTATATACGTACTGTGTATATACGTATGTATACGAGAAAGGAAAAATATATCATGAAACGTTTTTGTGTTCAATTAACATTTGAGATCAATTAAAAGCACAGAAAAATGATGTAAATAAATCATAGTAGTCATAGAAGCTTTATTTATCATTTATTTAATTTTTCTTCATTTTATAGCTTCTCCAAGAGTGGTAAGAGTCTGTGTTATTTTCTTTGCATTAAAAATGTCTTCAATGTTATAAATCGTAAAATCAGTGGTAATATTATGAAGTGATTTGCATTAAAAGCGTTTATGATGCTATAAATCGTAAAATGTGTATAATATTGTAAAGTGATTAGCAATTGCGAAGTGCTAATATAAATGCTTCTCAAAATAATACTATAAACGATTCCTGTCTGGTGAACGATAACGTTCTTGCGCGCCGATTGGAAGAGAGTCGGATCATGTCAAGGCACAGTAATCGAGGAAGCTTAGGCTATGGTGCACCGCATACCAGGGATCAGCCTTTTTTGTAATGATTCTTACCAAATGTGAGCTTTAAAGTTGAAAACAGTGTGACAAACAATCCTTGTAAGTTGATTTTAATAAAAAATAGTAAAACAAACTAGAGTTTCTCTAATTAATTCTTCAGAACACAGTATCACGATATTTAACTTCTGAAGAAAGTGAATCTGTAACTATAATGTAGCAACAAACAACTGTCATATAAATTATGAATTTGAAAGAGGCGGGTTATAATTCAGAACGAAAGAAATGGAAAGACGGACTGACGGACATGCTGACGGACGCACGCAGGTTTCACGATTACTTCATGTGGGATTATCTGGGTGGACCTCAGTAGGTCAGATCGGTCACGGTTCTAGTGTAGGAGGAACATCGCCATCTCTCGGCTAAAACATACACTACATTCACGGAATGAATAAATTATAAGTAATTGACGCTCCGGGAATCACGAAAACTCATTCACTTTAGTCGTAATAGTTCCCCCCCCCCCGCCTAACGGGGTGTAATGTAGCAAATTACTCCGAGACATTCCAAATTTCAAGTCAGGATGATCAAAGGATGGATTGTGAAACGAATAGCATGTTCGCGTACGTAAAACAATTTAAATTATTCCTAATAATTAGGTAGAGGATTTTTATGCCCTAAAATCTTGAAAAATGCTTTTAAAAATGTGTATTTATTACGTAAAAATCTGAAATATGCCCTTTAATGTGCAATTAAAATTAACAAAATTCATTTTCTGGATAAACCTTTCTCGATAAAATTCAGAAGCATGGTTGGAATAAAAATATATATTTTTGTGCTAATATAACAAAAATACATATTTGTGCAAATGTAGCAAAATAATTTTACCTAGCGGCAGAAATAATGGAAGTAAATATGCATCTTGGTGAAGTACATTGTAAGTCTTATTTCATTTCTTCTGCCTAATTTAAAATTAAGATGTGAAGGAATATCCTACATTTGCTAAGTATTTTATCAACTAAAAGAAAATACCAAACTGTGACAAGCTCTTTCTAATTAATGAACTCTCACAAATAAACAGATTCTGTGAAAAGAAGAAACGTTTTAGAGATGTCTCTTTTTAAACGAAATATGCAAAATATGCGCCTATAATTACAGGAATAAACACCAACAGGAAAAATCAGTCAAATATGCGCAAATATGCACTAACATATTACTTTGCATAGCATCCAATTCTAACCAAATGTCAAGAAATTTCACTTAGCTATGCTCTGGAGCAACGGACAAAAATATGCAAAATCATTGAAATTCGCTCCCTAATAATGATGCTTTCAAGAATGTTTTCTTGTACAAATTCCCTCATTTGTTAGTTTCCTTTATTTCAACACTTCAGTGCGTAGAAGCAAATTCAGGGGGGCCAACTCACATGCCTTCGTGCCAAATACAATTATCTTTCTTCCAATACGTCAATCTCAATGCCATAGGTCATCCAATACCACACACACAGATAACAATTCCATCCCCGTGTTATCAATCATTCCTCATTTATACTATCTGATAAAGAAACGTTCCGTCAGAATAAAGGCCTAAAATATTCCATTCCACTCCTACCCACTAACTCTGAAATGCATACAAACTGATGCATATCTGTACATACAGTGTGATAATGTCGTAAGTTTCAATCCTAATTCCCATGAAATCAAACATACCATAACACACAATATTAAACAGAAATTGAAACACACTCATTTCTCACACATGAACACACAGTCAGAGACTTCTATTAAAATATAGATTCTATATAAAAACAGATAACAATAAAATACATTTCTTCAGTGTGTGAAAATCACAAATACGACGTTTAATATGGATTAATTGTATCCTTAACTGGGAGACATTTACACTTCTCCAGCAGGGGTCATTGATTGATTGTAAGTGATTCCTGGGGCGTCAACTGCTAGGGTCATTAGTTCCGTGAATGTAGTGCATGTTTTTCTCCTCGGGAGGTGGCGGTTATAACCCACTGGATGGCGAGATCCTGCACCCACCTACCATCGGCTAGCGGGGTTTCCCCAACCAAGTATCTCCCACCAACCAGGCACCGCCACAGCCGAGACAAGCTCTAAGGCCCCGACCGGCCTCCCAGCATGTGTGGTAGTGTAGTGCATGTGAGTGTAAGAATAAGTAAGGGTGGAGATAGGACAAGAAAGAGGAAGGAAAGATCGCACGCGGTCCGTGACCCGTTTATTAGGGAACTGCTCCGGCATTCGCCTAGTGTTACTCGGAGAACCCACGGAAAACTACCGATCAGCGCAGCCGGCCGCTAGAATTCTCCTTTAAACACTTTCCTTCGACCTAGCTGACAAGTTAGTGCCGAAAATCCTCCAGGGGGTTCTGTCAATTCGCCAGACCAAATGAAGCGTGTTAGCTTATTGTGTCTGGTAGCATAGGAGCGAATGCTGACGCGCGCTGGCGCCTTAGGTGGGGCGCGTGGCCACAGCGGCTGGGGCACGCCCGCGGACGCAAACAAACGCAAGCGTGCACGGGCCAGCAGTAAACAAGCACCGCGCCCGCCGCGCCGTCCCGCCCCGATGCGCCGCACGTTGGCTTGAAGCACGCAACAGAGCGGACAAAGTTCGTAAATACTCCTTGTTTTCAGTCGGTCCCGGGGAGGGGCGACTCTTGGGCTTCGTATCCGAATTCATCCAATGTGCTTAAAACACCAGTTTGGGTCACAATATTAGCGGGAATTTTAAATGCAGCCAAGACATTGAAACAGATTTATGAAACATTTCTTTTAAATATTGCATCTTGTACACCTTCGTCGTGTTATTTTTGGTTGGTTACCGTTGAAAATTGTCACTTTGTACCACTTTCAAAATGTTTCTCAATACTTCTCGCTCTGTATGCAACATGGCGGCCAGCGTCTGGTCTGGCTTTTCAAACGAAGTGACCCTACTATGGCCACGTGGTTCGTGACGCAAACTGGTGCTGCGCAGAACGAGCAGAAATCGGTGCGCCGGAGTAACTCACCGATATCTTTATACTATGGGCAGTCCAAAGTAGTGATTGTAGTGAACGTTTAAGCTGTAACAGCTGGCGGAGTTCCTCAAGCTGGAACGTGAGATCCAGTGCCAACCTACAAGACGGCTTGCAGGTTACCCCTTCCAGACATCGCCTTCAGCGAGGTATAGCCTCAGAGAAGACAAGCTCCAGGCTTCCGAATGGTTACCCGATATTTGTGGTAGAATACGGCATATAAATGTGTGTACTTGTTTAATTAATTAATAATTAATGTGTTTTTGGTCGTGTCAACTGCTGTGATCATTAGTCCCGCCAACTGCTGTGATCATTAGTCGTAGTGTACGTTTTATCTCTGGAGGTGGCGATGTTCTTACATAATGGACAATGAGATCCACCGACAACTAACTCCTCGGCTTGTGTTGTTTCCACCTCCAGGTCTCTCTCCACCGGGGCACCTCATCAACCGGGTCACGTTCTAAGCTCTCAACTCGTCTCCCAACATGGATAGTATTGCATTGAGGTGTGTGTGTGTGTGTGTGTGTGTGTGTGTGTGTGTGTGTGTGTGGTGTATGTAAAGGGACGAGAAGGGGTCGAGAAAACGAGAATGAGGAAGGGAAGATCTCACGCGGTCCGTGGCCTGTTTCTTTTGATAGTGTTCCCCATTCGCCTAGTATTGATCGGAGAAACCCACGGAAAACTTCCTCAGAGCAGTCGACCGGTATTATTCTCCTCCAGCAGCTAAAATCTACATTGTAGCTATCTAGCTGGGGTCGAAAATCCTCCACCATGGACTCCGTAACTCAAGGACTTCCCACACAGAGAAAGTTGTTGCCACGGAACACGTCAGAGGACAAAGCCGCCGTCTGTGCTATCGCCCCAAAATAATATTTTGGAATGATTCCGCAGTCGATTAGAAAAGGAATCTTGAATTATACGTTAATATAAATTAGTAATATTCAATATCGTACGTTAATCTTTCGCGTTAAATTTATGATTTTGTTTATAAATTATAATTAATTGCATTATTTCTTAAATTGAAGAACATACCCTGCTATTATTTTTAGAATCAACCGAAGACATGTGCAACCTTCACATGATGTCCAGGAATCTCTGCACAACCTATGTTTTATTCCTCCATCACTATGACGTCAATACTGCCTGGCTTGATGCCGCCTGGAGAGAGGTTCCTGGACAGGGCAGGAGTTGACTGCAGTTGATTGTAAAATATAATAGCAAGGTATGTTCTTCAAATATCGGAATAATATAATTTATTCAAATACAATTTTCAAATACAAAAGTACAGTATTTACAGTATTTAATCAAATAATTACTGTATTTTATCAAATACAATATTTTAAACAAATTCGTTTTCAAATTAAATGACAAATAGCTCATGTGAGATGTTAATCAGTACAGTAATGTTAAATTTTGTGCATAATCTACCGCCCTGATGAGAAAAAAATAAGGTTCAGAGGCGTCGGGCCCGACGCACTGATAGTTGTTGACCAAATCCTCATGAAAAATTCCAAACGAATTAATAATTTACTTGGAAGTTGAAAAACAAAAGTTCTTATTTTCTTTTTCTTTCACGATCTTTGGTGAGTCCTTGGGATATCAATATTGCCAGGATATTAAACATTTGGTTTAGTTGAACCTAGGTTATATGTATTGATACAAACCGAAGTGGGATACTAAGAGGAGTTTTTGGCTGGTGTGTTAATATGGAGGTCAAAAGACTCAACTAGAAATTCTCTGTGAATTTCACCAGCTGAATTTAGATTTGACACAATATTACCTCTGTTTTGCAGCGAGTTTGTCCGGGAGGTTCTAATTAGAGTTGCCAACCGTCCTCCATTCGTCCTTCATTGATGTCAATTAGCCGCTCGTCCTCCTTTGTATTCTAAATGTCCTCCTTTTAGTAAATATATTATATTAATATGTATTTACATTTATTTTACCACATGACAAACATTGCTACATTATATCGCTTATTGTTTAATTTAGAATAGAAAACATGATTATCTTTTTCTACATGCTGACACACGCATGCATGATAATGTCTCTGTCAAGCGACTAAAATAAACTGGATGTGCTACAGAATGGCACAGACTTTCTCGTAGTTAAGTTTTCTAATTTCCTTGGGGTGGACTGGCTTTGCGGTCTGGCCTCATCCTCTTGCCATCTGCCATCTATCGCCGCCCAAAATACATTTTCTTTAAAAAAATTTTCAACCTTTCACTTTCCAAATAGTAGAACCGAAATATTATTTTAAGAATAGTAAAGCAGGCAAAAGCCTTGTCCTAAATAGCAATTTTCATTGAAAAATTTGGAACCGTTTTTAAGAAAATCGCATTAAGCGTTAATGTATTTGCGAAATTTGAAGCTCTTTTTTACAGGAATCTATTGAGTTTTCGAAAAACTTCATTTGAAGTCATTTGAAGAACTTCTACGCACACAAATTTAATAATGTATACAATTCCATTGAAATGCGCATATTAATGGGGTGAGAGTTATTGAAAAAAAATTCATGTGCGTAATTTAAAAAAAAAAAAGAATGACACAAAATGAACTTTACGTCATATTAAAGAGTGCCATTACCACTATCCGTTGGAAAACTTTGAAGAAATTATTTCGAGCCATTTTCGAAAAAATGAAGTTTGAGCATTTCTGAAAATGCGTAATTTTGAGCTCATTAAAAAAAAAAGACTTGAGTTTTCCAGAAACTTTACTTGATATTATTTAAAGCACATGTTCTCATAAATATAATAAAGTGAAGAAAATGTTGAAAGTAAGTATTACCAATGTGAGAGACAGGTAAAAAAATACATTTTAAAAATTAAAAAAAAGAATAGAGCAATATGGCGTTTATGTCACTGTATAGGGTTTGTTTAGCACTAATTGTACCAAAAATTTAAAGAAAAGTTTGAAGTCGTTTTCGAGAAAATCTTGTTTTTGTAATTTTTTTAAATTGCCAATATTGCACGAAAAATACTAAAATTTAAAAAAATCTACATGACCTTAATGAAAACTATTTCTTAACAACAAATTTCATGTCAAGGAAAGGTCTCTGTCTTCAGTAGAAGTTGCCGAAAAAACGCATACTTCTTCAATTTCCGAAAATTCAGACTTAATCCCGAAAATCAGACCTATGCCATCTTTATATACACATATTTGTATTTACCCCCATTCTCAAAAGAAATTTAAAGAAAAAATTTGAAGCCGGTTTTGAGAAAATGTTGAAAATGTTTCTAGGGTTTTATATCAAGTCCCCCCAAAAATTAATGAAGGTTTTGGAAAGTCCCAGAGCTTCAGCCCACGTCAAAACAACAGGGGATTCTTCAATTTGGAAAAAAAATCCTACGGACGTTTTAGGCGATACGTTTGTTCACATACGACAGACGGACGGACAGAGACGGACGGACAGAGACGGACGGACAGAGACAGACAGACAGACAGACAGACGGGACGGACGGACCAACGGACGTTTTGCTTTCAATTGGTTTTTCAGCATCAATGATCTACAAAACCGGGTTTCTTGCAACACCACGTGTTACAGGATTTTTTCTTAATTTAGCAAATGGATTTTTCTACTTTTTTGTTATCAAGGCCCGGCAATGAATTTTTTCTGCCGAAAATCCGCCGTTTTTTGGCGTAGCATTACATAACTTTCTCTATACTACATATATTACTCCGTATATATGTATGTATGCGAGAAAGTAACTAGAGGTGCTACAGAATGGCACAGGCTTTCTCGTAGTAAAGTTTTCTAATTTTTCTTGATTATTTTTGGACCGATTGATTCTTGATTTCAATTTTCATTCGAAAATTGAAGCCGTTTTTAAGAAAATGGCGATTAAACATGAGTGTAAATGCAAAATTTGAAGCTCTTTTTTTTCTTCTTTGAAGTCATTTGTATAATGTGTACAAATCGATGGAAATAATATTAATGGCGTGAGAGATATTAAAAAAAAATTGTAGAGCTCATTTTTACGGAAAACTTGAGTTTTCGAGAAACGTTATTTGACATTGTTTAAAGCACATGTACTCATAAATCTAGTAGTGTGAAGAAATCGCCTCTAGTGTAAATATTTCCGACGTGCAAGACAAGTCAAAAAAATTATTGTTTGTAATAAATTACGTTTGTGATTTTTTAAATAATAAAATAATAGAGCAATATAGGGTTTATGTCATCGGATAGAGTGCATTTGGTACTATTCCTACCAAAAATTTACAGAAAGAATTTGGAGCCTTTTATGATAAAATTTTGTTTTCGTAATTTATTAAAATTGCAAATATTGCATGAACTATTCCATGAAAACTACTAAAATGTCCGAAACAATATACGTGACCCTATTGAAAGAACTATTTATGCACAACAAATTTCATTTGAAAGAAAAATCTGTGCACTAAAATTTTCAAAATATTCTACATGACATTAATGAAAAAGATATTTATGGACAACAAATTTCACTTATAGGAAAAATCTCTACCTTCAATTTTATAGCTGTCGGAAGACGTTGGAAAAAAATTCAAATTTTTGCAATTTTCGAAACTTTAGAGTTAACCATGGAAATTGGACCTATGCCACTTTTATAAGTGTATTTTACTCTGTTCTTACAAGAAATTTAAAGAAAAAAATTGGAGCCATTTTTGAGAAAATTTTGAAAATGTCTGGGGGGCTTCATGTAAAGTACGCACCAATTTTAAAGAACGATTTTCCAAATTTTAAGCTGCAGCTAGAACCAGATGGACAGAGGGGTTTCCAATGTGGAGAAGATCGTACGTTGGATTTAGGAGCTAGGTTTGTTCACAGACGACCGACGGACGGACGTTTTGAAAAAACAAAACAAAAAAAACAACACTTTTTTGGTATCAGGGGACCCCAAAAGGCGTATTTCCGTTGAAATCTCGAAGTAGATTTTCCGTAGCGTTACATAATTTTCTCTATAGTACGTATATCACTCCCATATATACGTATGTATACGAGAAAGTAAAAAGCGACGCTCAGACCATAATCATTTGCATTTTGTGAACGAATCTTTTCACTTAAATCACAAACGGATAGATGAAGGAAATAGAACTGATGTTAGTCTAAATTAAATATTTATGGAAAGAAATA
This sequence comes from Teleogryllus occipitalis, assembly GCA_011170035.1. Lineage (NCBI taxonomy): Eukaryota > Metazoa > Arthropoda > Insecta > Orthoptera > Gryllidae > Teleogryllus > Teleogryllus occipitalis. Next base: position 23,406 of record BLKR01002744.1, read on the forward strand.
CATTAATTCGTTATTGTTTTTTGGCGGTTTTCAGTCGCTATCTAGACGAGAAATCTAGCGGCCGGGTGCTCTGATCGGTAGTTTTCCGTAGTTTCGCCGATCAATATCAGGTGAATGCCAGAGCAGTACCCTATAAACGGGTTACGCACCGAGCGCGATCTTTCCTTCCTCTTCCTTGTCCTATCCTCTCCCCTTACACACACTTAAACTAAAATGCACCACACTACCACATATGTTGAGGGCTTTGAGCTTTTCCCGGCTGGGTGGTGCCCCCCTGGGTGGAAGATACTTGGTTGAAGAAAATCCCTCTAGCTGTAAATCGGCGCCGTATCTCAACGCCACCTCCCGTGAAAACATGCACTACACTTTCAGTACTAAAGACTTAAGCAGCTGACGCGCTCGGAATCACTAATCAATCAAACAAACAAACAATCAATCAAGCAGACGAATGCCGGAATAGTTCCTGAACAAATAGAACACGCGCGCGCCCTTGCCGCGCGTCGCACCTCTCATACACATACATGCACTACTTTATCTCACATGTCGGGATCCCATTCGATACTTTCACCCGGAGATACCATTGGAATCCCCCCTGAAGCCATGTCGCGCCATATCTAATGTTCCGGGGGGGGGGGGGGAAGAACGCCGCCACACTCCGGGATTATACATACACTTACGGAAGTAGTGACCATTTCAGTTGACGAGGATGGAAAAACCAAAATTATCAATCGATCCAGTAGGAATACTCCAGTCCCCATCTGCACCTGCGGATGCCATTTTCGACCACGTTTTTCTGAACACGGAACACAGTGCTCCGCGCCGGCGACACATGCAATCCTCCGCTCCGCTAAGCGCGGGCGGGTCGGGAGAAGGGGGTGGCGGAGTATTTGCTCTTTGGAAGTAGCGGAGGGGCTCGACGCTTCTGATGTAACGCTAATGCCGCTTATGCGGAGGTCAACGCTACTCGATTACATCATGGCAACATTTTTCGACATCTGGCTCCTGTTTGCTTTCCTGATTTTCCTTACTTTCCGCACCGGTCTTAGGTTATTGTGGTATTTTGTTTGCGACTTCTTTTAGTTTCGTAGCATAATCTATTGTCGTCTTCATCTTACATTTGTTTCTCCATATTTCTAGCACGTTCTTTATGTTGTTTACGTTATTTTCTCTCGTTTCTTAATACTCATCTTTTTCTTATTTAGTCAAACATGCTTGCTTCTCTGTTAGTTTAATATTTTCAGCCCTTCTAGAATCTACATACATTTATTATATGCATACTTGCTATATCATGTGTAAGGATTCCACTCATTTTCGTATACTTTTAACTTGACACCACACCGTGTATACGATTGCATCATGTATTCACACTTAAGCTAGATCTTATGCTTATGATCTTTAACAGTTTGAAGAAATTCGTAAATATACGTTGTTAATGTAAATACGATTGTGTTCATGAATAAAGCGCGACCGGCTGAGGTGGTCTCCTCTCCATAACATGGACTACCGCCAGGCAACTTGCCTTCTATTCTTAAAACATGATGCCACCACGCGTTCGATTTCGGTGACAGTTGATGCTGTTCTGGCACGATTGTGACACACGTTCAGGTGGCCAATCGCATGCCGTCGTCTCTGCATCGATGTGCAGTGTCAAGATGATATGCTCGGAGGCCTTTTGACGATAACAAAGCCCGCAGAAAGGAACCGTTCCCCTGCGCCTACGAGCCCGCCCTTGGGTTCTTTTTCTTCGTGGTTCATCCAAAGCAGGTTCGTCCCAAACTTTCTTTCATAGATAAAAGTTAAAGAAATTAAGAATAGGAACAAAGTTTTTGGAAAATATTATTTTATAGATGATTTATTATTTTTGTACTATTATTTATTAATAATAATTTTTAGTTTTCCAAATATAAACAATTTTTTAGAAAGAAAATTCGAGATTATAATTGCTCAAAAGGTCGATATTCATTCATATGAATGATGTAAAATTCCAAAAGATTAGAAACTTTGTAATTTATTATTTTATTAAATCATAATAAATTTCAGAAAACAATAAATAACAACTTCTTTAAAGTATTTTGCAAATATTGGGATCGTGATCTAGATTTTACCGATCAGACGCCGGTGCACATTCAGCGCTGCACCCTCTATCGACCTCTCTACCATCACTTAAAATATCATCGAGCCCTAAAGGTTCGACACTGTTGGTAACCATTCAACTAGAGAAATGCAGCAGTACATTTTGCAGTAGCATACCCGTGCGAGAACTCTCGCATGCTAACCCCACCCTAATTGTTCCTAAGGATATCGTGAAAATGAAACATAGGATCATGTGGTCCGTTTCCATCGTAGTTGCCTCCACAATTAGGTTCACAGCACGGGACCATGGTAAAATGTTAAACGAATGGTTGCACTACACGCATTAAAATAATCTTCATCGGTATCATGAAACTATTAATAGTACTTCTACTTGTTATCGCGAGAGTGAATCTTTAATCAATAATTATGCAAATAAACCTCGTCAATCTGCGCAAATCATGGTGTAAACAGAAAGCGTAAATAGAAGATGGAGGAATCTAAGCCTTCTAAGCGTGACGTCACAAAGATGACCACCAGCATCAAGGGCTTATGGAGGAATATATTCTATATTCCTCCATGTATATGTGGTATTGGTAGTACCTATAAGCGCCGAACTCGCAAATATTTTAATAGAATGTCTACGAATATCTCATCCTGTAGATTGCGGTGTGGAAAACGTTTCTTAGGGGCCTTTGGCCTTAATATTTTAATTTTTAAGGCCCTAGAACGCTTCGTTTAGGAGTTATTTAACAATATATCTGACCGAGTATTTCGGGATGAATTTAACATGGATATTTAAGATGCAATGTTTAAACAAATCCTTCACATTTTTAAAATCGAGAGCTATTCTTCACGACTCCGTGGAATTCTCTGTATTTAGAGATCTCATTTACAAAGATTGGTTGCGTGTGAGAGCCGCAAAAGGTAATGTATAATACTGAAATAATATAGATGATGATAACCGCCGGCGAGATGGTTCCCTTGACTGACTGGTTTTGATACGCCGTGCCACGCTGCGTGGCATCTCTTCCCATCCATTCATGGTGTTGAAGATGCCCTCCCAGCGTTAAACCTCTGTGTCGGTGCCAAAACCTTGCGTGTCGGAACCGGTCGGGCGAGATTCTTTCGGTCTCCACGTGCTGCATATCGGGAGACTTCAGCACGTTGAAGTCACGGGGAAGGGAGAGGGGTGATGTGAAGCTTCCATGTTGACACTTCCAGAACGTGGAGTTAGAGTGAAGTTGGGCTTGATTCGTCGACTCGCATTACCAAAACTTCTTTAACACGAAGAGCAAAAGGGACTCAATTCACGAACCCTCCCTACAAAAACTTCCTGAACGCGACCACTAGGTGGAAATCAGTTAACAGACTCGAACTGCCGAAATTTCCTGAACACGTAGACCATGCACGACTCGATTCACGGATCCGTACGGTGTTCAAACGTCCTGAACGAAGACCAAGAGGGACTCGATTCACGGACTCGCACCACTAAAATCTCCTGGACGCGAAGAGTAATGGGACTCGACTCTCGGACTCACACTGCCAAAACTTCCTGAACTTGAAGACCAAGTGGGACTCAGTTAACGGATTGGTACTGCCGAAATTTCCTGAATGCGAAGGCCATTGGGCCTCGATTCACAGACCCGGGCTGCTGAAACCTCCTGAAGACCAAGTAAGGCGTGGCATCTCTCTGCCTCCATACACGGTGTTGAAGATGCCCTCGTAGCGTTAAAGCTTTGTGTCGATACCACAACCCTGCATGTGGGAACCGGTCGGGCGACATTCTTCTCGTCTCCGTGCTTCACGGTTTCGTGAGACTTCAGAACAACGACGTGAGGGGGAAGGGAGAGGGTCGCGATCCTTCGCTGATGAAACTTCCAGAACCTGGGGCTCGATTCGTCGATACGGATTACCAAAACATTCTGAACGTGATGACAATGCGGGATTCGATTCAAGGACCCGCATTACCAAAACTTATTGGTCGTGAAGAGCAAGTGGGATTCAACTCACAGACCTGGACTGCCGAAACATCCTGAACGCGAAGACCAAGTGAGACTCATTCACGGACCCACACTACCAAAACATACTGATCGTGAAGGTCAAGTAGGACTCGATTCAGGGACCCGCACTACCAAAATGTCCAGAAATTTCAGTCAGAAATGTGACGCCATCTTATTAGCTACATCATACTTTACGACTCCAACTTCGGAAGTCTGCCACATTTAATTTTACCGTGGATTTTTCCGCATTTTTGCTTATCACTTTTTCATTGTTTACTCCTTTTTACTTTCACGATAATTTATAATTTTTATTTTATAAATGTAATTTCTCAAAGCCAATTGATCTTCCATTCTTTTTAAAGAAACTGAAAATCTCGTTCTTATTCAGTAAAATGATACAGTGGAAAGACTGGTTGTTTTAAAACGATAATCAAACGATGCAACAACGTAGCGTAGTTTTTCTCGCACAATTTGTAGCTATGTGGAACTTTGTAATAAATATATTGAAGGACGTGCACCTAATATATCAACCATGCATTGCTACCATCTACTTTCATCAAAAGTTTCAAAACATATCACATTGTATCCATTTCCTAACACGTAAGCTTAACTTGTTTGGAAGATTTGCTTTTTGCTGTATGTATGGCAAATGATTAATTGCCTTGATTATTGTAATTGTAATTGCAATTGATTATTCTAAGTAAAAATAAAGTTTAAATTTCGTTACTGAAATTAATACTAATATTAATGTGCATTTACGTCACAATATAGTGATTGACTTTTGGGACGGTTATATAACATTTTCTATAGAAGGAAAAGACTTACGGCCTTACGTGAATTCTTGAAACCTTGAGACACGAATACGTTTGTCGACATAAACATACCTTTTATCCCTCTCAAGTAGTTGTTTCCAACATGTCATGTAATAATGTGTTTCAAAGTTACGAAAACCCCGAAGAAGGTCAGAGACAGATTACTGAGGTTCATTGCTTTAACAATATCTATAACGCTTGTCACGTAAATTCCTGTACTCATGATTTGGCATAAGTGGGGACGATTACTCTTCCTAGTTAGTTTGCTCTCGTAGAGACAGACTTGCACCGCTCATACGACAAACATTTCGAATCTAAGGCTTTAAGAACATTTTAATTGGCTCATAAACCACAAATTTGTCCAGGAATTGGTGGATAATGCATGGGGATGGGTGCAGGAACTCTCCCCCTTCCGTCATCCAATTTGTTTTTGCAATCTCTCTATATTTAATACGCTGAGTGTAGGAAACGGGTTTGACAATTTGTAAGGAACCATCGACATAAAACCATGTAATTGCGCTATGGGTGGGTAGGTCTTATGAGTTAACACAACTGAAAACACCAATCAATTAAGCCCAAGAATAGAAGTTTATAGAATGACATAAAAACAATACCACATATTACAATTGCGGCCTCTGTGGCTCGTTGGTTAACGTGCTCGCTTTCCACGGCGCAACCCTGGGTTCAATTCCTGGTCGGGGCAAAAGATAACTGTGCGCTTTCCTTGCAATGCAAATCCCAGTATCCGTTGCTGTGTGACGATGAGAAAGCTCACTTCTCAGGTTGAGAAGACCAGAGATACGGTGTAGGGATCGCTATGTGCTAACCACATGTACCCCTCAACCCACGGCCGGGTCGCCGCTGGTGGGCCTTAGCTCGTAAAGAGCTGTTGTGCCAAAGTACATATGACAGTTGCGCAACTGTGTGTTGATGTTTATAGCACAGGTCTTTAAAGCCACGTTAAGGATTCCTATAGAGAACCCCAAACTTCATAAAAAGTCTTGTGGGAGCAGATGTGCTTTATGTGTACACAACTCACCTGTTCCCACAAGACTTCTTATGAAGTTTGGGGGTCGGATAAGGGACAAGTGGAGTCAGTTACGGCTCGAGTTACGTGTCAGAAGCAATATTCTACCAAACGAGACCTTTTTGAAACTCCCATTTCATTTCTGGCCATTTAGCGCTTACAGGTACCCCCATCCTATAGCACCCCATGGGTGCTCAAATACGAGAGGTAATTTGAAATCTATGTAAAATTAAATTGAAGGAGTAGAGAAAGAGATAATATTTCACGAAATAAGATCCTTTTTTATTTTCTGTGAAAATAAATCTCCACACAAGAATATTAGAACGTTTCTTCGCGCACAATTCCCAGCGTAATGCTCCAATGCACAGTCCAGGAGTGACCGTTTGAAGTTGGGATCCAATTTTTAGTTTTAAAGCAATGATTTACAAATTACGGAATGTTCGCACGGATCCGAACCGGGAGCGTTGGCTCAGTGCATCAACTGATTTCACTGCAGTGCCTCTGATCGGGAGGTTCTAGGTTCGAGTTCCGACGGAGGCAGGATTTTCGACGCTAGCTTTCAGATAGGTCGAATTCAGTCGCTCTCTGGAGAAGAATTCTAGCGGCCGGCTGCTTTTATAGGTAGTTTTCCGTGGTTTCTTCGATTAGGTGAATGCCGAAGCAGTCCCCTAAAAACGGGCCAAGGACGGCGCGCGATCTTTCCTTCCTCTTCCTTGTCCTATCCTCACGTCTTATACAAACATGCACTACACAACCAAAAATCAATTCAATGCACACATGCCGCGAGACCGGTCGGGGACTTAGAACTTGTCCTGGCTGGGGCGGTGCCCTAATGGTGGGAGATGCCTGATTGGGGAAAACCCCGCTAGTCGACGGTAGGTCGGCACCGGATCTCGCCATCCAGTGGGGGAAGATCATTGCCACCTCACGGTGAAAAAACTACACTTACGGGACTAATGAGTAGTTAACGCGCCCGGAATCACTAACAATCAATCAATTGCGCGGATTCGGATAGCTTTACTGTATATTCCAATTACATCGTTTAGATTGCATGTAACTATCCAATTACAAAGCAACATTACCATTAAGCTAGAGCGGACGACATTTCGAGAAGTTATCATAGGCACGAGTGCTTGGAAATGGGCCATAAATCCCCGACTCACTTCGCAGAATTTATCTGATAAATTCCAAATTCAGTTCGTTTTTTCCATTTTTCAATGACACTTTAGAGTTTGGCTCTCGCGGATGGCTCATTAGTCAGCGTGCTCGCTTTCAATGACGCGACCCCTGGTTCGATTCCCGGTCGGGCAAGATTATAGTGTGCGTTTTCCTCGCAATGCCTCAGTATATATTGCTGTGTGACGATGAGAAAACCAGAATACGGCGCGGCGTAGGGATGCCTACGATCTAATCACACGCACCCCGTAACCCATGGCCGCAACGCCGGGACGCCACTGGTAGGTCAAGGCTTCTACAGAGGCTATTGCGCCAAAGTACATACATACATACATACATATATACAAACATGCATACTTTCGAGTTTTGACGAAGGATAAGCGTAAGAGAGGGAATAACTAGAGCTAGCCGCGTACTGAATCCCTCTGGAAAGAGAAGCAGATATTTATCACAAATCTACCACGGAAAGAAATTTGAAATAACAATATAAAACTAGAACAGAATTGTTTGACTGCAGAAACAAGCAGATTGGATAGTTAAGAGGAAGTAAGGAGGAGCATGGTCAAGTCTCTGACAGAAACTGTGACAACGAAGAGTATTACGAGCTTCCCAATGATGTCATTACACGGCACAAGAGTGTTGACACATGAAATAAATATGTGGGCTTCCTCGTAAACGCTGTGTTGCAAGTAGAACTTATGTAATTGAGTATACTAAGAGGGAAACTGAGAACGGTATAAGTCTCTTCCCACTTGGCACAAAATAATTATTCAGAGTAACAATTCACTAACACATACCACTAAAAAGATATTAAGGGATAATACGGTGTCACCAACGACTGCTATAATATTTCGTTATACAGTGGATAAAATGGAAGTTTTGTAGTTTACAATTTCTCATTGTATTGATTGCAATGTGGCATGCAAATTTTTCACGTAAACATTTTGTGTAAGCATGGGAATCTTGTATTGGAGAAATATAGTTCTCAGTTTAATCTTCATATTCAATTCAAGTTTACTCAGTAATGTGCATTCAGTCTGTGTCTGGATTCCGTAGTGTCAACATCGTTCTAGTTGCGTGTCCGCTCGGAAGTCTGTGATACGAGTGTAGTTGTGTAAAGTATCAAGTGTTATAACTATACGGAATAACTACTGAACAAACTACAGAAATACATTCAAGTCGGCTGCGTTTGCAGCTGGCTGGTCCTATTATGTCCAATGTTGAGAACAACATAACCAAACAATCTGCCAACAGGATGAACAACCCCGAAGGTAAGAAGTCATATGCAAGCGCAGCCACAAGTGATGTTTTCCCCAACAAGGATCAAGCTATTGTAATAGAATCAAAAGAAGGACTTACCATAAAAGACTATCTAAATAAGCTAGCCACAATTGTTGATTCTACGAATATTAGGTTTATATCTAGGATTTATAACAACAGAGTTTGTGTTTTTCTAAGCAGTAAGGAAATCGCCGACCATATTACAGCTAATCATAGTACTATTAATATCCAAGACCACTTGTTAACAATCAGGCCCGTAATAAGTAGACGAAAAAGAATTATCATATCAAATGTCTGTCCTATCATACCTCATGATGTAATTCAAAGAGAGCTTAACAAGAGAAACATACTAAATCACTCCAAAATTTCTTTCATAAAAGCAGGAGTTACAGAACCTGGGTTCTCACACATTATGAGTTTTAGGAGACAGGTTTTTATTGACCCAGAGGACATTAGCAAGGTTCCAGATTCAATGACCATATTTTTTGACAATACAACATATAGGATTTACTTTACAAATGACACCATGGCATGTTTCAATTGTAGACAAGCTGGTCATCTTGCCAATCAATGCCCTACCAAGACCCCCACCTTAAATGCTCACTATGCTAACCAAGAACCAAATGAAAGTCAAGAACAGGAATCAATGATAACACAAGATGTGCCACAACCTACCTTGAAGCAAATTGAAGAGCATGATATGGTTAATAACAGTAAACTACCAACTATGAATACAAGAACTTTAACTTATGAATCTTCCTCCCAAGCTGATGATGATAACTCCACATCCAAAACTACTAATAATGACATCCCAAAACAAAGTCAAGAACTGGAGGCAATGATAACACAAGAAGTGCCACAACACACCCTGAACCAGTTAGACGAGCATAGTATGGTTAATAACAGTAGCTTACCATTTATTAGTAAAAGAACTTTAACATCTGAATCTTCCTCTCAAGCTGATGCTGATAACTGCTATCCCAAAACTACTAATAATGACATCCCGAAACAACCAATCAAGAAAAAGAAAAAAATTAAAAATGATAAAAGTGAAAACACAATAACACAAGATGACAATCAAAGCAAAACTATCGGTGAACTAATTAAGCCTATCCAGAAGATTATTGAAGAACAACCTGATCAATTTCCACTCAATTACATACAATTTAAAAATTTCCTTGAAAACTCCTTTGGAGCTAAAAACCCTATTATAATAGCTAAAGACTATCCCTGTGACACTCAGTCTATTATCCAGATGATGACTAATACATATCCTCTCCTAACAGAAAGATCCATTAAAAACAGATTCACCAGAATTATAAACAAATTAAAAATCAGCAACCCACTTAATGAGGACTCAGAAAGTGATACTTCTGCTTCTGCTTAAATTAAATAAATAGAAATACATCTGATGGATATTCTACAATGGAATACTAATGGTTTTTACCCTCGATATGAAAGAATACAAATTTTGTGTGAGAAATATAAACCTGAAATAGTCTGTGTGCAGGAAACCAACTTCAAAGGAAATATAACAGGTAAATTAAAAGGATTCAAGTGCTACAATAGAAATCGATCAACTTCTTCTATTGCAAGTGGGGGTGTTGCTATTTTTATCAAAAATTATATAAAAGCAAACCATATTTATATCAGCTCCGACATCGAGGCAATTGCAATTCAAATACAAGTTCCCTTTTCTTTATGTATATGCAACATATATATACCCAACAGCTATCAGTTTGAAAATAATGAAGTGAAGGATATCATAAAACAATTACCTAAGCCGTTTATTCTATTAGGTGATGTCAATAGCCACAATACCCTCTGGGGATCGTATAAAACTGACACAAGAGGCATCAATATGCAAGCTATCATAGAAGAATCTGACTTGGTATTACTAAATAACGGGCAACCCACACACTTCAATATAAGTAATGGACAGCTTAGTGCAATTGACCTCACACTCAGTTCCAACAACCTGGCCTCTAAATGCAATTGGTTTGCACTGGATGAGCCTCATGACAGTGACCACTTTCCTATTGTTACAACTATCAATGATTCTTCATGTATCTCGAATCCTCTGCAAGAGAGTATCAAGTGGAACTACTCCAAAGCCAACTGGAATAAATACCAGGAACAAATTAAAATGAAAATATCTCAAATAGATATGTTTCAAGAACACGACACTGACATCATAATCAAATCGTTTACTGATGCCATAACAACAGCAGCTAATGACTCCCTAGAAATTATCAAACCCACCAAAAGAAGAAACGTGGTACCATGGTGGAACGAAAAATGTAAAAATTCTCTTAAACAGTCCAAACATGCGTTCAATCGGTACAAAAGACATCCAACAAAGGAAAATAAAATCGAATATAAAAAATTAAGAGCTGTTACAAGAAGAACAATTAAAGACAGCAAATCCAACTCCTGGATAAGTTTTGTATCCTCTATCAACGTGAATAATAACATCAAGGACTCTTGGAAAAAAATTAGTTCCATACAAGGTAATAAAAGTTTTAATCAAATTCATTTTCTTCTGACTGAAAATGGCCAAGTTATTAATGAACCCGATGATATCGCAAATGAGCTGGCCAACAAATTTGCCAGCAATTCTAGCTCTCAAAATTACTCTCAAGCCTTTCAATCTTACAAAAATGAACAAGAAAGAGAACAGCCGATGGTGAACACAGAAGGATGTCACATTCAAGAGCACCTTAACTTACCTATTTCAATGAAAGAACTTGTCACAACACTAGAAGCCTCCAAAAATTCTTCTCCCGGACCGGACAATATACCTAATATCTTGCTTAAAAATCTACCTCAGGAAGGGAAAGATATTCTATTAAAAATATACAACTATATATGGATGCAAAAGACATTCCCAAAAGTGTGGAAAACGGCTACTGTGATCCCCATTCCTAAGCCTGGAAAAGACCCAACATTAACTGGTAATTACAGGCCCATATCATTGACCTGCAACATGTGCAAGATTTTGGAAAAAATTATTAATCGTCGGCTAAGATGGTATCTCGATTACCAGAAGATTATATCCAGTAATCAGTTTGGATTTCGACCAGGACACTCAACGATCTCCCACCTGGTAAGCATAGATACCTACATTCAAGAAGCGTTTGCCAACAAACAACATGTCTTAGCTGTCAACCTGGACATCGAAAAGGCATACGATATGGTATGGATGCATCGAGTCCTACAGAAGCTGAGCGAAATTGGGGTTCGAGATAACATGTATCAGTTTATTAAACATTTTTCGGAAGATCGAGTCATGCAAGTGAGAGTAAATGGAACATTATCTGCAAAGAAAAGAATAGAGAACGGTGTACCTCAAGGATCCATCCTAAGTGTTACACTTTTCCTACTAGCAATAAATGATGCGGACGAAAATATCAAACTACCAACCATAATTAGGAAATACGCCGATGATATTACTATGCTTTGCAAAGGAAGAAACATTAACTCAAGTCAAGAAATTATGCAAACTGCACTAAATTGTATTTATGAATGGTCACTCAAATCTGGATTTAAATTTTCACCTCAGAAAACGGAGTGTATATTATTCTCAAAAAAGAACATCCATAACTTACCTACGCTTAAAATTGGTAAACAGATCCTGAGATTTGTCACCAGTACCAAAATATTAGGAATGCACTTCGACACTAAACTGACCTGGAAGTTGCACATAGTGAACACTATTAATGAATGTAAAAGGAGAATCAACATACTTAAATGCCTCGCACACAACAATTGGGGAGCTGATAGACAATTGCTATTATTAACATACAAAGCGCTTGTGAGATCCAAAATAGACTATGGTTCAATAATATACAGATCTGCTGGTAAAATTGACCTCAAAAAACTTGATACAATCCATAACCAAGGTCTCAGGATATGCACCGGATGTTTTCATACCAGTCCCATCGGAAGCGTACTAATTGAAGCAAGTGAGCACACATTATCTCATCGCAGAGAGGAACTAATAATCAAATATGCCCTAAAAGCAGCCACATCCATGAATCCAATTATAGTACAAGACATATATCCTAAAGAACAAGAGTATGTAGAGCATTCGCGTTTTATACCTTTGTACGCAAGAGCTAGAAAAGTACTTAGTGAACTTAATTTTGATCACAGAAAAGTAGAAAAGAAGAGAAATTATAAAATTCCTCCTTGGATAATCCCGGATATTTCAGTAGACCTATCCTCAGGCACTCATCAAGGTAATGAAACATCTGAGATAAACTCTGGACCGACAAACAATTATGACATGTTTTATCCAGTTTACGCAAAAGGAATTAAAAATACACAAGGAACAGAGGCAACAGTGGTAACGAAAGAGGCATTGGTCAAACATCAACTTAGCTGCTATGCCAGCCATCTTACTGCCGAATTATGTGCCATCTTGACCGCCATGAAACTCATCAAAAAAATTAACCATTCAAAGTTCAGTTTATACTCAAATTCCCGCACTGCAATAAATAGCATCAACAACAATGAAACTTGTAATGAAATGATTATTATAATCCAAGAACTGTATAATGACATTACCAAATCAGGTAAAGAAGTAATATTGATATGGGATATGAATCAAGAAACAGAAAAGCAGAGGGAAACAGACAGAGTAATTAGTGGAAGCCCAACAGATAACCCTAAAACTGTACTAGCAATCTCGAATACACTCCAAGATCTAGTGAAATATGCTGGAAAAATAATGGAAGAAAAATGGCCCTCCATCTGGACAACGCTTAAAAGAAGTGACCTCCATAAGAAAGTAACTGAATATCAAAGCAGTAAACACAATAAATTGATAATCAACAAAAAACTAAGCCGAAGAGATCAAGTGATCATCACAAGAATCCGGACGGGACACTCAAAGTTGACTCACCTTCACTTATTGCAAAATAATCCCCCCGAACGTGTGATCTTTGTAGCTGTATCCTAACCCTGGACCACATCATTGTATCATGTCCCAAGTTCGCCTTACAGCGAACAAATCTTTTGCGGGGACAGGACATTGGGGCAATTTTATATTCCTCTGACTTTCAAAACCAAGTGGTCAAATTTTGTCAAATTATTGGCATTAATACAGAAATTTGAGGTCAAAACATGTTAACTTCTGTGAACAGCGTATATTGTAATAACGTAGAAATAAGGCATTAAAGCAATGTAACTATTATTAGAGATAAATGTTACCTGTGTACCCAGATAATGTAATTTGATGCGGTCGCTAATGACCTTGTAGTTGATGCGACCAAAAATAAACTAAAAAAAAAAAATGTGCATTATTATATCAATACTGTAGACACTACTTCATAATATCTTAAATATCACTCTAGAAGAGAAAACATAGGTGTGTTTTACGAAGAAAATTATGCGCGAATTTTCTTAAATTACACCCTTTTTGATGAAATAAATATAACGTGAGCGCCATTACAAAATAAGTTATGATTTTCCTGTATCTATCGCAAAAGTGTTCTCTGCGTGCTATATCGAGAAATACATCACGCATCAAACGAGTTAGTTGGAAACATAAAATATTTTTTCATTCATTCAAAATTTAACTTATTTTTACGTCGAGTGTTAGGAACTAATTTATTTTTCATGTCAAATTTGTAGACAAGCAGTATGTACGTGAAAATAGTGGTTGAAAGTGTTTGTTTGTCAGAGGGACAAGAATTAAAATGTATATCCATGTATTAAATTTATGTATAAAAATTAAAATGTATATCCATGTATCTTAATTCAGATTCTTTTTATTTTAGCCATCTACGAACCCATCTTCATATTTCTGACTCAAAAACAGGGAATGTATTGTTGTATTACTCTGTATACAACTTCCACATACTCCATTATCATTATTCTTATCACTATCATAAATCCATCTGCGAAGCAAATTTTTATACTTTCCGAAAGTCCACGAAACATGTACATGAAATTCACGAAAAATTCCGAACGTCCATGAAATTCGCATAAAATATTGACAGCTCTCAAAGAAAGTGAATATGATGAACTGAAGGCTTCAGAAATAAAATGTGGTAAAGCTGTAAAAAAATTAGAAGAAATTATTTTTTTAAATCATTATTTTTCTCATTCTTATTTTTTTCATTGTTCAGCATTTCTGCTTTCCTATGTACTTCCTCACAACATTTTCATATGAATTGGGATAGAGAAAGTTTCTAAGGTTGCCCCAAGAAAGGATCTCTTAATATTGTTCCATTTCAAACAATGTTTTTTTCCCTCAGGGGTCAGCTTCAATCTGTACCTCTCACCCCGCCTGGAATTACATCCATATCTAGGGCCCTAGGAGGGGCCGTCCCCCACTCTCTCACCATTTCCCCGCCCTCTCTCTCTAGTTCCCCAGGCCGGGATCCTACCCTATCAATAACCCGCTGAGGTAGCCGCAGCCCTTCCCAGCTCTTTAGTGGAATAGTAGTTAATGATAGGATGGAATTTGGTATCGAATTGAAGGAGCGATCCGGTGGATTGCATATTGGCGGCAGAAACGGGACTACTCCGAGAAAACCTCCCACGAACCCACTTTGTCCACCACAAATTCCATTGGGAACCGCCTGGGATCAGCGGTGGAAGGGGTGCAGTTGTCCATTACGTCACGGGCCGCCCTGTATTGTTCCATCCGCTTACGGGAAGCATTAATAGATTTTCACTTTAACACCATTTTCTCACACAAATAATCAAAAACTCTTACATTAATAATTAATTTTGATGATTGTTTAGGTGAAGGTGAGTAAGGGCGGGTTTGCAGTCGTTAGAATGGAGTGAGCGGATTAGTAGAGAAGGATAAGCTGAGGTTCCGTTATTGGAATAGCTTGTGCTGACAGAATATTAAGAATAGCGTGAGAAAAGGTGACAGACATCTATTAAAATGTATTTCTTGAGTTACTATTCAATTTCTAGTTAATTTTTTTAGAATGTAAGTGTGTAATTTTCTATGAGAAATCCACTCTTTTAACAGACCATGCTTTCAACAAATTTATATTTGTGTTGACATTATCTTTCCGCCTCCCTTTCCTTGTTCAAATCATGGACAAGTCCGTGTAACTTCACTTTCAGCTGAGAAATTAGTAAGTGCTGCGTACCGGTACGAAACACTTACGTACTTCAGATACGTATTGGTATATTAAGTTACAATTTTTACCTTGTGTGCTCAATGTCATGACCGGAGGTAAAATTTCAGATGTTTGTATAGATGGCTACGAATGTCTGCTGTTTACAATATCGCTTTATCACATTTAAACGACCATTTATATAAAGTGAAACGATAAGGCGCTTCTTGTTTGAATATAATTAAGAAAAGGTTGTATTGTGGTGTTTCACCCCAATCTTTTACGTTTTAATCTGGAACAAATGAAAATGTTTAATCATTTGTCGTTCTTACAAATAAAACTACTTTTTGTGAGAAAGTTCTATCTTAGGCAGGTGGCAATAATAGTGATGTTAATAATAATGATGAAAAGGAAGAAAAAAGGAAGAATATTGTGAAGACGGAATAGGCACATATGCCTATTTGCTTTGGAGGAAACTCCAGTACGCAGAAGCACCAAAAAGATATAATAAGAGCTTATAAATTTACTTTAATGCTTGTAATTTTACTATAAAATAACAATGAAAATTAGGCTTAGGCAAATTATAAGAGTAAAAATGTATAAGATTGTGACTAGATGACCGTGTTAATATGCGACGAATTATATTCAGCTTCTTATTGCTCTCTTGGCTTAAATCTGAATCTTGGATTTTAGTTGAGATACCGGATTTATATTCAGTTTTCTGGTAACTTTTCCAATGGATTACATTGCACTTTGCCGGTAATTAGGACTGCAACAGTCGGAAGCGTATTTCACAGCAAGGCGGTTTCAGCGTTACGAGTTCCCGTTACGTGAGCAGACTCCGGAAAGTGATTCAAAAAGCGAGTAAGGGTCCTGTCTCAGTTCCTTTACTTAAATCTTGAAACATAGTGTAGAGAATTCAAATGATTGTAAAGTGTATAACTACAGCAGTCCTTAATTGTGTATTCAGTAATATCTCTGGTTTTCATTGAAGATAACCATGATGATATGAACAGAACATAACCATGATGATATGAATGACAAAACAGGATGATAGTAATTGACGATAGGATAATTAGTAATTGAGAGAATTTTTAGAATTTTTCAGTTTGTTGAATAGCGAGCTAATGTTTTGGAAAAGCACTTAACTTGAGGTCAACTGGAAATTATGCCAGCATTTGATTTAATTATCAAGTTGTTGAAGGATCAGTGAAAGTTCTAATTCCAACGCTCGTGTGCAGGGGCTCTCGCACAATCGCATTCTGGCGAGAGCAGTGCCGGAGCTAGACAGCTTTGGGCCCTGGACAATGCTGACACGTAGGCCCCTCCCCCCGAAAAACTAAAAATGTGAAAGTTGGTTCAAGAAACTGAGTTATTTTATTTCAAGAAGTAACAAGAATTACGTTTAAACTAGAAAAAGTTTTGGGAAATATATTTTAAATAATAGTAATTTTTATAAATATTACTATTAAATTAAATATTATTATATTAAAAAATAATTTCAGTAAAAGTATTTAGTGATCAAATAATAGAATTTTCATGGTGATCTTAAAAAATTGTGTTGCGTTTAGGTAGTGTTTAATAAAATTACTTGTTAAATGTGTTAAATAATAAATCTGAATTTTAGTAGTACCTATTTTAAAGATAGCGTCATTCGATACATTTCATTCAGTCCTCTCTTGTTAGTAATGACTAATATATATATTTAAGGTATAAAAAATAATTGAAACTTTTATGAAATATCAGACTACAGTACCGGTAATTATAAAATTACGATAACGATTTCCTCGAATTTTAATTTCTTTTGTAATATTTTTTCCCATTAGTCAAATAATCGGACCCCTTGACTTGCAGGGCCCCTGGCGGTTGCCCATGCCTGGTGCCCATGCCCCACTGGCGAGAGTGTAGGCTTGAGCCATTCATGTCGTCCCTTTCCCAGTCACGAGGCTCAGTGGCGGTGTGGCGTTGACTTCCTTCAAATAAATGACGGAGGAAGATGGATGATGAGAATGACAAGTTTTATTTGACATTTTAGAGTCGAATCAACCAGGTGTTTGCCAGCTAGCGGTGTTCCCCTATTGGCCCTATTTTTTATTTATTATCCACGCATGGAAGAAGTGCAGCTTGAAATATAGTTGGGAATCATGTCCACAAATGAAAATAAAAGAGTGTGAGTGAATAAAATGGTGTAAAAGAGAAAATTCTGCATTTGCCGGAAATTGAAATATTTTGTATAATTATAATATTTTGTCGAATTCCACTCGTACAAACGAGCTTCTGGTATTTTGTACGAACTTAAAGTGTAATTAAAAATGTATTAACGACCAAGAATACGAAACTCCTCAAATAATTTAAGATACTTTAAACCTCATTTCTAATTTCAGATAAAATATTGGTTTCATCATACAGTCAAATACAAGTTACACACTCTTTTAGTTGTGTTTCTCTGTTTCCTTCATCACAGATAATAGAATCAAATCATTAACCATAAATTATCATCTCCATGTAGTTCTCGATACGAACCGTTCCTATGTCTGAAGGACACGAACCGACGAAGCAGAATCTGATACGGATTAAGTGTCATTTCTACTGCTACAAGTAGGCAGTTTCTTCGAACAAGTTCCTCCGGTTCAGTACCAAAACCGGATTTTTAACCGCGACCCACCACGACCCACCGCGGTAACGAGGAGGTCGTATAAGGCAAAGAGCTTGTAATCCCTTGACGTGACGCAGTGGAAGTAATGGCAAGCGCCGGAAAGTGGTTTTTCTTTATTTTATTAATATATTTTTGATATGAATGAATGACTAAATAAATAAATATATGAATGAATATGGATAATTCCTTTTTGCATGCTTAAGAATTAATTAATTTATCGTTTAGTGAATTAAATATACTCATTAATTCCACGAAAAATCTTTGATTATCACAGTATTAATTGCACGTATGCAGTTAAAACTCCACAACTAACAGTCGAAATTTAGAAAAAGGATCAAAATCATCTAATTAAGTCCCTATAACACAGACTTCCCCAAGATATTTCCAGTCGGCCATGAAACATGAACAAATGTACATCACAGATTATACACTCCCATGAACTACATATATGCAATGAATGAATAAAACAAAATTGGCGACGTAATCATTGGTTTGACACTAGCTGAATAATGGAATATAAAATATTTAACATGAGTAAATTAAATGTTTTGCATGTAATATTGTATTCTCTCATATACCTGTCTTTTCTTTCCGTAGGAAGTAATTTTTTCATGGCTTTGTCAGATTCTTCTAATAGTTCATGTTCACTATCATTCATTCGTAAACATGTCTTTAACCTCTTATGTCACTATGTTGATAAGTATACAATGCAAAGCCCACTCAAAAAATTTATTTTTCAGAAGTAATACCTTATCAAATGTATGCCTTGAATGGTAAACGTGTGTTTGAATTTCTCAAAATTTAAATTATTCTTCAATGGAACCTAAAAAGTATTGAACTCAACATAAAGGGGTATAATTGCACTCGGGGTAAGTAAGAAAATTCGCTCCTGTCGTCGCTCATTTTCTTGAACATACCACTCGTGCAATTTTATCCACTCTTTCTTTATTTATTTACTGTTTGTATTATATGTGCATTGTCTTAAAAATACTCATCTTCAGTGACTAAAGCTTAATATAATTTATTTACTACATTGCTTGAGGACTCTCACTCAGCACTATCACTTAGCTCATATCTGAAAATACATTGAGGAATGCATGCAATGGGGGCCTATTTCAATTCTAGACGGGAATTCATTGACTGTGGCTAGACTATTTTGGGATATTTGATTTATTGAATTTATTTGGAATAAAAAATGGAGGAGAGTTGAGCGATGTGATAACATGTGACATGTCTGCAAATTTTTTTTGTCAGCTGTATGGGATATTTTTGCTGAATTATATGTTTTAAAGGTCACAGATTTTAAAAATGACGACCAGAAAATTCCATCACGTACAGTTTTTTTGCAAAATGAAAACCAATATTCAATATTATAGCGCCCCATCCATGTCCGAGCTGCCACGCTTCTTGGCTGCAAAGGAAACGAGCGGCAACGTGGTTTGAAGTGCGCGCTCCATGCCGGCAGTGGCAGTGGCGAGAGTTGCGAACAGGGTTCGCTGGTGCAGAGTGGAGTCTCGAGAATTACGTGCGCTCAAAAAAAAAAAAAATTATGGTGGAGACAAGCGACCGGAGAGGATGGTGGAGTGGCGAGACGGGAGTGTGGAGCAGTGCTGTGTTTGTCTTCGGTGGGATGTAGCTCTCTACTACAAATATGAGAGGAGGTAAATGGAAAACTACGTACTTGAGTTTGTTGTGGAATATTTCAATCATGACGAGAGGTGGTGTAGTATTCGAGGTGCGTCTCAGGATAAAGGGATGGAGGCGTGCGGATGTAATTGGATGGGAGTGTAGGAATATTACGTGAACTGGAGTCTTAACTGATTAATGTGAGTCAATTTCTCCTTAAGCTGAGATGCGGTACTCCAATTTGAAATTGTGAAAATATTGTAGGTGTAAGTCACAACATTTGAAGTGGTAAGTGACTTTTTCTGACTGCACTTTTGCCAGATGTGTAATATTCTTTTAAATACAAGATGTTCTGTTGCATTATTCTAAGTTGAAGACTTAAAGAGACTGATAAATGAATTCGTGCACATTATGTATCAATTATCAATTACCAATATGCATATATGAATTGTGAACCAATTAGTTATTAATGGGAAAATAGCTTGAAGAAAGGTGAACTTTCACTTTCATTAATTCGTACTGTTGACAATTATGTGCTTTCTATTTGTAACATATAATGTTCTTACTATAAGCAATGTGTCAAAAGTTGTTAATTTCTGTTAAGTTGGGAGTGAAATCCTGCAGTTTCTCTGTGTTAGTGCTATATTTTATTGGAGATTGTCCAATATCACAGATTGTGAAATAAGTAGCTGAGTGGAAGGAGAACAGTTACACAGCTATTTCTACTGCCATAATGTTTAAGCCAAATGTTTTTCCATGAATATCTTATTATTGTAATTTGTATGATGTGATCTCATGGCATATACAATTAGCATTTGACAGGATTGCTATGTAACCCCGCGGGGTAAAGAGGGCAGAATGTTGCAATGATTACTTGTATGATAATGAACTGATTATCATCATTGATATTATCATTTAAGAGGTTTGGGAATGATACTCCCTACTTTCTTTAGTATTTAACAAAGGCAAAGAAAAACTTTGTCAGTTTTAAATCTTCTTTTTCCTTGCAATTTTTGGAGAAATGGTAGAAAATTTTTATTCTATCGTTTAGATTTTAAATTAAATTTCTATTGCTGTGTGTTGATCAAATTTGGATGAAATTTTTTTTACTGAAAATAAAAAATTGTTATAAGGAATAGTTATAAGGAATGTACTACCTAGTTGGCTATAATCAGAATAGTTCTAGAAACATTACTTCTGTGTTGTTGTTTTCTTACTTTTGTTATTGTTTTTGGGGTACAGGAAGCCAAACAATTGTACACTGTACAAACATGATTTCTGTATTGTCTTTCTTGTGTTTATTAGGGATATACAGATGTCTGTGTACCACTGTTCTTTATTAAATGTCATTGTTTGTTTCTCGAAACATTGCACTTGCTTTTCTTTCCATTGAAAGTGTGTGAAACAACACAGGCAAGAACCTCGCTCTTTAGTCCCCGATTTTCCATTGAGGAAAAAAAAAATTGTTTTGCATCTTGTTGAACAACCGCGGATGGCGCGACCCACGCCGTGAATGTGTTGCGTCACAATATAAACAATTATTTTTTTTTACAGTGAACTAAATATATTTATTTTCTTACAAGTAATCAAAAAGTTGTTTCTGATATTTATACACGATGTCACACAAGTCTACTATTTTTTTTCTGATGAAATATTGTCTTTTTCTTTTCTTTGATACTTCTCCGAACTTTTTTCCGGTTTCCTTCTTTGGTTTCTCGATTGAGCATCCAAGAGTACTCAGTTAACATATTGACATCCCACTTTCTTTGGAAACCTTTCTCAAAATCACGGACATCGTGGTGAAAACTTTCTCAACTTTTCAGGAAAATAGTCAATATGAGAAAGTAAGAAATTAACTTTTAAGCTCATTTTGCATCCTTGAGGTTCGTACACTAGCATGCATTGTACAATGATTTTGTAGTCAGGGTTCTTAGTACTCCCCCAAAACTTGTGCACTGCATTCTGAAAAGAGTCCCATGCTTTTTTTCCTTGTCGCCCATTGTTTCCATAAAGAGGGGATCAGAGGGGATTTCTTATGTCGGGGACAGCGGAAGCTCTCTCTTTTAACATTGCTTCAAAATGTTTCGGTACCTTGTGTACTTGTACTGCAGATATTTGAAACAATCCCCATCTCTTGGTAGTGATATGACAAACTGGGAAGAGATGGGGATTGTTGTAGCTAAGTCATTATAGTTTTTTTTCATATGAACCGAGCGTCGAAAGAAAAAGATTCAAATACGTTTCCATTATACAGCAAGAGAGCTTTGAGGCTAGATTTAGACGAATCAATGTATATGCACCTTTCTGATGAATCGTATTATATTTCAAAGAACTTCATGACCTAAGTCCGTTACTAGGTCGTTGAGCTCACTCTGACAAAAAAGTTGAAGATCCTCGTCAACATAAAAATCTGAACTAGATTCGTTCTAGGAAGCTAGTACGTCTGAGTCCTCTGACACACTCAGGATGTCATCTAAATTAGAAGGTGGCTGTAGAATTGATATTTCAGAATTATGGAACACTGTAAGAATAGCTGAGTCAAGGTTAGGGTAAGATTTTTCTTTTTCTTTTTTGTATTAAATCCTTTTATATCTACCGAATAGAAGTAGCAGCCGATTATATGATTTTTCTGTTCACGCCATATCATAGCAACACCAAAACGAAATGAGTTTTTCGTACCCGTAAATCACCTTCGAAGATCTTCCTCGTATTTTCTGCACACCTTATGCACAGCCCGTGTTTTGTCTTGATCTCCAAGTTTCAATTTGAAATACGCAAAATTAACGTTTTTCACAAATTCACTTGTTTTTTGTTGACTTTTTAGTATGTATTCACCACATAAATAACAGAACCTGTCAGGAGAAATTACAAAACCTCTGCGAGCCATATTTCAGAAATAAAATAACAATCACAGGATCGTTTGAATGCTGAATGCAAACTGAGTGTGGTATAAGATTGAACTTAATTTGCTTGTTGAAACATGAACAAATCCAATAACAGATTGTTTATATTTATTCCTAGTTCCTAAGATAATGATTATAAACATGCTCATATTATTCACTATCAACTTTTAACCCGTTTCGATAAGATCATGCCGTCTTCTTGTTAACGCTAAAACTACTTTATCCACAACCCCTAATTCTACTCTTCAACCATTATTTTTTTCATTTATTGCCAAGTTCAGCTATAATTGATACAATTAATGTGAGAAGTCTTAGTTTCAAGGCAATTTTTAAAACAAAAAACAGAATACTGTATTTTAAGTTGTTTAGGAATTTTACGCTAAATACAATGAAAAAATTGAGTGGATCAAAAAGAAAAAATGACAAGACGGAACATTTTTGGCGTTTTTCGTCTTTATCAAGTTGAAATCTATACGAGAGAGAGATTTTCGAGATTTGGGGTCCAAAAATGTGTTTTTTTCAAAGGTTCCGTCCGTCTGTCCGCGTCACCCTAGTGGTTCCCCAAAGCAAATGAGTGTAAGCATCTCTGCTGGCTGCAGGGCACACGGATGACGTGGCTGTCGCCTAGCGGAAGCCCCTGTGACCCGCGCGCTGCCGGAAGTACACACCGCTGCCCACGATACGTCGCACGCGCGTCCAACCAAGTCCAACACAATAGAGCAGGCAGTCGCCTTTTCGCGTTTCTCTCGGGTAATTGGCCATGAATCATGTTTTCACTTTGAAAGGGAAAATGAAATATACTGTATTTTGACAGGCATCATGTTATGCCGGTGTAGTTATGTACTACATTATAATACTAATTTCCAATGTGCGCAGCAATTGAAAGAAATCAGTGCAGATGAAAGACATCAGTGGCTTTATTAAATTCCCTGAAACTCGGTAAAGTACAAAAGAAATACAAGTTTCAAATTTTACTGGAAATTCAAATATTTGATTATGTTGTTTCGCTTATTCTCATACTGCGCCTACCGACTGAATTCTTGTACTTAGTGTAACATAACACAGCTGACGTCATTCGACAGCAAGACTCTAAGGAAGAGACCGCTCACCATTAAATATTTCCTATTCACGTGATAAGGAATATCAATGTTTTACATGTCGGTATGTGAAAAACTTGTTTTTTCTGTTACACACTACTCGTACACTATATTGCTGCAGAATTAGTAAAGACTTTTTTTTGTTAAATTATTTGGTTTATTGCAGTGTTATATGATAGTATTTTTTTTGTTCTTCTTGAGTAGTTGCGTGCTACATTTTGGAAAACCATTTTTTGTAGATTGTGATGGTTCAGCAGGGTTTTTGCTACTGCAGGAGACCAGTAATCATTAATGTCATTAGGCCGATATAGAGCAAGTAAACAAACCCATTATTTGTGATATGAATTGTGTGCAATACTTTTAATAATATCACCTTCTAAACAATTAAAATATAAATAAGGTTTTTTAGACTGCCACTAGTAAAAGCGTTAGTTTTCGAGCATTCAAAGCGTGCTAAAAGAAAGACGATGATCAAATGTCCAGATAAAATTGTGAGTGCCACAAAGAAAACAAAATACTTTCGTATCATAACATCACCTACCATTGACGTTAATGTAACATAGTGATTTGTATACTTCAATTAAAATAAAATGGAAGTCAGTAAGACTGTCTAAAAAATAGTGTATGGCACTCGTGCTGAAAGCGATTTTATTTTCCTCGTAGGACTGCGCCACTCGGCCAATCGATGTTATGTGGCAACCTTTCCTACTCGCAAAATAAAATGCCACTCTTATAACACGTACCATAAATAACTATTCTTGGATCAGCAGAACTCGCATGTCAACTTTAGCTACAAGCCATTTGTTTCGATTGTTCTTAACGCACGTCTGTCTCTTAAATCCTTGTCGTACGCCGTTCGTTCAAAGGGGCTTTTCGTTCCCCTGTTTGTTCGTATAAAATTGATGTAATAGTACAATATTAAGGAAAAAATATTTTTGATTCTAAAATGAAGGATAGTGCCGTTCGTAACACGTTTTGTAAAAGTGTATTATTTTTGTTATTGAAAAGTCAAATAATCAAATTCTTCTTCTTCTTCTTCTTCTTCTTCTTCTTCTTCTTCTTCTTCTTCTTCAAGCATTAGAACTTTCGTTCCGTTGCGTCTCATTATTGGTCCGTCCATCTTCTCTTCGGTCTTCCTATGCTTCTTTTTCCTCTTGGCTTGTATTTCAGAATCTGTTTTGGCATTCGTGTGTTGTCCATTCTATCTATGTGGTCTCTCCATGCTTCCCTATATTCGTCAATTTTTTCATTTAAATTATAAATTCCTAGGTAGTTGCGTATCTCTTCATTACGAATCCTGTCTTTCCTTGTGACCCCAATACAACCTCTTAAAAACTTCATTTCGGCAGTCTGAATCCTGCTTCTAATTTTTGTGTCCATAGTCCAAATTTCACATCCATATAGTCCACAAGGAACTGCTAAGGTTTTATAAAATTTCATAAGTGTATCATTCCTGACTTTACTTTTCAGTGTCCTCCTAATAGTGCCACACATTCTGTTAAATTTTTCAATTTTCCTATCAGCATCTATTTCTCCTTTGAAAGAAAGATCACAACCTAGGAACTTGAATGAACTTACTTGTTCGATGTTTTGGTTGTTAACCACTAACTTGCATCTAACTGGATATTTTCTTTGGAATGCCATTGACTTAGTTTTTTGAACCGACATTTCTAAATTGTATTCTTTTACAATTAACTGAAGTTCATACAGAGCTTTTGTAGAGTGTCTTCATTATCAGATATCAAAACTTGATCATCCGCAAACAGAAGTGTCATTATAAACTTTTTACTATTAAAATTATCTGTAAGATTTAAAAACTTCATCTTCTTCTTTCATATTCTGATAGCATCGTCAAGATAAATATTAAAAAGTGGGGGTGACATACAGCACCCTTGTCTCACTCCTTTGTTTATAAATTCTTTGAGGATTGTACCTGATTTTGTTCTTACATTAATTTGGGTATCTTTATACATGTTTCGAATAACTTCAATTAGCTGTTTTGGTATGCCTCTTCTTCCCATAATTGACCATAATTTTCCCCTCAGAACGTTATCAAAGGCTTTTACGTAATCTACGAAGACCATACATGTTTGTAAATTGAACTCTCGTCTCTTTTCAATTAATATCTTTAACACAAACACATTATCACGATCTCCCTTTCTGAATCCTGTT
Organism: Teleogryllus occipitalis; assembly: GCA_011170035.1. Lineage (NCBI taxonomy): Eukaryota > Metazoa > Arthropoda > Insecta > Orthoptera > Gryllidae > Teleogryllus > Teleogryllus occipitalis. Next base: position 49,314 of record BLKR01002744.1, read on the forward strand.
TGTTCTTCTAGAGTTATTGCTTCCATTATGTTCTTTAGTCTATTATTAATTATTTTAGCATACACTTTGTAAGTTGTATTCAGCAGACTTAAACCTCTATAGTTTTCGCATTCTGTTCGTAATCCATTTTTAAATATAGGGATAACTAGAGCTGTCTTCCATTCCGTTGGTATTATGTTGTGTGTCCAGCAATTGTTAAATAGATCTAACAGTTTAGATTTTGCTTCAGCTGGAAGATACTTAAGCAATTCCATATTGATATTATCGAGTTCTGGTGTTTTCTTATTTTTAGTATTTGTTAGTGCTTCTTCTAATTCAATAGGTTCTAATTTATTCACTGCATTATGGAGGACTGGACTGTCAGATATTCTTTTTTCTTCTTCATCCTCTTCATCAACATGCCACAGGTGTTTACAGTAGTTTATCCATTCGTTTTCGTCTAAAGTATGTAATTTTGCAGCATCTTTTTCGTCTTTATTCAGGTGTTTCATAGCTTTGTAGGCCATTATTTGCCTCCCGTGAATATCATGCTCAATATCTGATATATATTTGTCCCAGCTTTCTTTATTTGCATTTTTGACGAGGGTTTTTGTTTTCCTGCATTGAATCTTATAGAGTTCTAAGGAATGTGAGTCTTTGTTGGCCAACCAATTTAAGTATAATTTCTTTTTCTCTGCTATTGTCTCTTTTAGGTCTTCATTCCATTTATAGAGTCCTTTCCTTTTTATGTTTTTCTTCTTTTTCCCTAGGACTTACTCAGCCACTTTTTCAATAAGGTTTTTGAGATTTTCCCATTCATTTTCTATATTGTGATTCGTCGTTGCATTTTTTAGATATTGTTTTATTCTTTCTTGATACAGTCCTGCTATGGAAGGGTCTTTCAAAAGATAACTTTTACAACTTAAATTATTTAGATCTGATTTGTTTTTACCACCTTTAAACCATCTTGTTTTTAGGCCTATTCTACCTCGCACAAGAGAGTGGTCAGATCTTATATCTTTCCCCCTTAGAACTCTTACATCTTCAAAGCATTTACCTAACTTTCCATTGGTTACGAACAGATCTATTATTTAGTAGCTTCCTCTGGCTACCCAAGTGAATTGATGTATATCTTTATGTTTAAATAATTAAATTATGTTAAATAACCAAATTATACTTGTTATTGGTCACAGCTAGTTGCTCCACTATGAGGTAACTAATTCGAAGCGCAAAGGGCGCTACTTATAACGATGGTAGTGAAACACCGCTCACCGGCGAACTAGTGCAAACCATCGCAGATCAAGCAACAATACAACAACATGAATATCTTCAACAGCAACTACAACATCTCCATCAACAGAAAATGGTTGAAATGCAGCTCTGTCAACTTCTTTCTCAATATCATGTGCCTGCACAACCACAACCGCAATAGCAATCTCAGCCGCAACAACCCCAGCTCCAAGGTACGCAGGAACTTGGTAATGAGCACAAACGAAAGAGGTCACTCTCACCAGAAGAGGAAATGCCCAGGTACAATATTCCTATTTCAAGTAGATATAAATTACTAGAGACAACATATGATGTGCCCTGAAATTGCCCAATCAGCAGTAGCTTCTTTAAAAACTGTTCATTTATTATTCGAGGATCAAAAGGGACCTAGTGAAGAAAAAGAGGTCTTAAGTTTTGGAAACACCCCGCATTCGAAACCATTTGCAATTTGCGCTGTTCGCTGTTAGTGCAGTGCTGTCAGGGGACAATTACGTCACATTGGGTATTGACTACACGTCAGAGGATACATGCAAGTTTAAAAACGCACTTGTGACATCGTGCGATGTAGAAAGATCTTTTAGTCATTTCAAGGCTCTCTTACAAGATAATAGGAAAAGTTTCATTGCTGAAAATTTGAAACAAATATTTGTTTATCACGGAGATCGTTTTAAATAATAGGATTAAGAAGAGTATAATGTTTAATTTTGGTCTTTTGTTAATGCAATGTTAATGAAATAGAGCACTATACATTTAGATAAAAGTATTTTCATTAAAAAGAATTGATATACTGATAATTAATGTTACATATTTTTAAGTTTTTACTACATATTTCTGTATATTATAATTCATATATATGAACATATTTTCCTAATTTTCAGAACATAATTATCCGGGCCCTAGTCAAAACGACATATCCCAATTACAAGTGAACAATAAGCCACTGTATTCACATGTTGATAAGGCTAAAGCAATTGCAGATCATTTTCAAAACGTCTTTAGGCCACACCCTCCTACAATAATATAACATAACCAAGAAATCGAAAATTTTATGAAACAACCATTAATTACAGTCGTAATCAAAATAAAATTTATTTCCCCATCTGAAACAGCCAATATAATAAAACATTTAAAACAAAGAAAATGTCCAGATATTGATGGTATCAGCAATTAGATGCTTAAAAATCTCAACACTAATTCTGTAGCAGGGCTAACTGCAATATTTAATACCATATTACGATTTAACTGCTTCCCTACCGTCTGGAAGACTGCAATCGTCCTCCCTTTTCGCCAGTCAGGAAAAGATCCTCGACGACCTGCACAACTACAGATGACTAAGTCTCCTACCCTCTATTTCTAAAATCTTTGAGAGGATTCTTCTAAAGAGACTAAACAAATATCTGACCGATACGGAAACAATATCAGATATTCAATTTGGTTTTACACCAAATCACTCCTGCACACATCAGTTGTCAAGACTAACCGAATACATTGCACAGAGCTTCCAAGAGAAAAAACATACTCTAGCCGCATTTCTGGATATTGTCCAAGCATACGATAGGGTATTGCATACCGGTCTGTTATTTAAAATAAGACAACTTGGAGTATATTTAGAATATTATTAAGGGCTTCATCACCGCAAGAAAATTTAAGGTCAAAATTAATCACTAATTTTCTAATCTTCGCGATATCACTGCCGGAGTTCCTCAGGGCTCTGTGTTGTCGCCTATTTTATTAAATATCTTCGTGAGTGACATGCCCACATTTTCTAAAGTGGAAACTGCTCTTTTTGCTGATGTTACGGCACTCTTTATAGTAAGTTCAGATATTAACCTAGCATACAGTAGTGTCCAGAATAATCTTAACATACTAACGCAATGGACAAAAAATGGAGAATTACGATCAATCCGCAAAACTGCCAGACTAAAATATTTACTCTTAGAAGAACGCAAAATCCCCCTATCTGAAAATAGATGTCAATGAAATACCTTGGAAAAGTCAATGAAAGTACCTCGGAGTATTGTTAGACAAGAAACTTTCTTGGAAACCCCATGTTCACGCAGCCATCAACAAATCCTATGCCAAAATATCAAAACCGTACCTGCTCATAAATCAACATTCAACACTTAATACCAAATGCTAGATTCTACTGCATAAATCTATTATCCTACCCACACTAACTAACGTTTGCCCAGTGTGGGGAAACGCAGCTCCTATCACCATTCAAAAAATTCAATAGTCCAAAATAAAGTCCTTAGAAAGTCAATTAAAGTTCCATGGTTTATACCGAACCATCAAATTTACAGACAACTCCGAATAAATACCGTGCTAGGACACACAATAAAGTAGCAAATAATTTTTATTCTTCTCTCCCCTCATCTCACCCCGCTCAGAAATTCCATCTAGACCGAACAGCAAACATCCCAAGTAGAATCAAAAACAAATTTTCCAAAGGCATGCTTAAACCTCTATAAACCAATAACACCATGTAGAATCTTTGCATTTTCCCTTCAGAATTCCTTTCAGAACGTACATTCTGAAGGAACATTCTGACTTTTCTCGAACGAGAAGAATTAAATTTTAAAAAAATTAAGGAGTCCATGTTCTCTCCGGTTACGTGGTAGATATGTCCATCCGCTTTTGTAGGTCTCGTGTTTAACTATGCATCAAAACGCCCAAACGCAGTGGGAGTAATTTTAGGATGTAGTTCGTTCGAGATCGTTACAGCAAACAAATTGTTGCCACAGACGCTCGAGATTTTCTCCAACGCCACGATCTGCCAGTCAAATGACGTCTCCCAAATGACAGGAAATCAAGCAAAAGGTATTATTATATCTATTATAGTGGTAATGGAAATGAAATATACCTAGGTCCTAGGATTCGAGTCCGGTCAGTGGCAGATGCTTGCTGTAGAGCTGGGTCGAATTCAAACGCTGCCTGGAGGAGCATTCTAGCAACCGGTTGCTCTGATTCGTAGTTTTTCGAGGTTTCTTCGATCAACACCAAGCGAATGCTAGAATAGTACCCTAACAAATGGGCTACAGACCGTGCGCGATCTGTTCTTTCTCTTCCTTGTCATATCCTTACCCCTTACGTCCACACACACACACACACACACACACACACACACACACACACACACACACACAATACAACACACATTCACACATAGACGCACTTCACTTACGTGGCTTAAGTGGCCTCAACAGTTGACGCGCCCGGAATCACTAAGTAATTAATCAATCATAGAATCAATACGTATTGGACAACGAATCAATGGGAACAGTATTCTCAAGTATTACTTTTCTAGTCTTAATACATATACCACTACTTACACATACTACTTATTGCAAATAGAAACTGATGTTTAGAGCAACTTCGCCGAAAAGAAATTGAATTATACGATGTGGAACTTCTTGATCATCGAAGTACTCTGTAGACGTATATTATTGCTGAGAATAACTATAATGTTTTGCATATATAATACATATACATGCCATTTTGATGTCAAAAGCTGAACCAATTATATAAAAATAGTTTATAAAAGATAAAAAATAAATACATTTAGCGTTTTATTTATTTTTCGCGTTTAAATTTGCCACTCTGTTTATTATTTGCCATTCTGCTTCTTATTTCTCAATGTTTCTTCAGAGATACGGACAATTGCACAGTAACGCGAAAAATAAAAAAAACGCTAAATTTATTTATTTTTGATCTTTTATAAACTATTTTTATATTATCCGGTTCAGCTTTTGACATCAAAATGACCATATTTTTAATTACAAACGTTGATGTCAAGCTGTAAGTTTGTTTTAAAGTAAAGTAATATTTAATATAGATTACGCAACTTTTATATTTATTAATAATAAAGTATAATTAATTATCTTAAATTAAAATGGATTTTAGCTTCAAATAGCTTCAAAATAATATGATTACTACTTGTCACAATATATCCTCAATGTAGAAATGAAGCCTTTTTTTTGCGAAAGTTTACAATTTAAAAAAATACTTTGAATTAAATCTAAAAGTTGAAATGTTTACTGACTTTTGGTATTATAGCGATCTACTATGTGTGCAATTTTAAGATTTTTATCTGGTCTCTCAACAGAGATATTACATTTGCAAATTTGGAAAAAATCGAAAATTCCAATTTTTAAGAGGGTGTAATTTTCAAGAGGTACGTTACTTACCAATGATATTTTTATATAAATGATATTTTACAAAAGGTAACTATACTGCTATGTGTAAAAGCACTAAAATATTAAGGGTGAGATTCTATTCCTTCTTTGAGAAATTACTCTCTGAAAATCGAACTTGGTTCGTTTGCGTTCCATAGATTTAGTTGCAAATCTTTCTCAAATAAAAACATAGAAGATAAGTAACTAATATTTCGATTTGTAGGCCAGAGTATACTGAATCCAATGCATTTTATTATACAATGCTAGAATAAACCAGAGCTGAATAATTTTGAAAAGAATACACCTCTACAAACGCGAAAAATGGCACATGGCGTAAAACAAGAATGGCCGCCATTTGTAAACCAGATACAATAAAAATAAATCAAAGATGTTTTTGAACAGCCAAAACATAAGGAAATTTATGTACGAAATATGAATTTTTTTCGAGATGGCCGAGCGACCACTGCTGGACCACTTAAAATGGATTGACCCGTGAGCGACAGCCTAAGAAGGGATGCAAATATAACCACGAAGAAAGAAGTTATTGAGGATAGATAAAGATCAAAAAGGAAGAGGGAGGAGGAAGTGAGAGCAATGATGATAGCCACAGGTTTAGAGGAGGAAGTTTGGAAAGATAGAGGGTTATGGAGGGTTAGGGAAGCGAGAAACTATTGTTGTAAAAAACTTGCTTTACTACATCAACTATATACCTCCCGGTCAAGGTTACATCATAACCCACCTATCGCATACCAATATCTCCCCCCTAAAAAAACAACATAAAAGTATGTGCACTGACAACCTTCCAACTTCAATCGAGTTCTAGTTTTATGTCTGATATTTAAAATGATTATATCGTTGCTAACGAGAACGCTCTTATGTAAATCGAAGGTTGTCAGTGAAACTGTGCTCCAATCCTACTCAACCTTCATTTGAGGATACACGTTTACACATGCGCAAGTCGTCGCTGTAATATTTCGTTGATGTCAAGGTTTCAAGAGCAGCTTTTCGAAGTGGAGATGAAAGTTCTAACGGAGAAAAAGTGTTTATAGCTCATTTAATAACATTGGGTTATTCTCAATTGCGAGAAAGAAATTGTGGTGGTATAATTCGTTCTGCGTAGAAAACTATCATTTTCTTTCTTTTTTAATGCCTACGTTGTAAATTTAGGCCTTTACTATTAGTAACAATAAATTTTCTTGAGGACTGAGTGTTACTGCATTTATAACTAGCGAAGGATTAGCATTTGAAAATTACTTGTTCGGCGTCGGTTTCAAGAATCTTCATGAATCTTATATTTAATCTTTAATGTGTGTGAGTGTTTGTTGCACAAAACCCGCTGAATCACTGGAGCTAGTGGCCCGAAATTTTGCACGAACACAATTGAGAAACAGATAAGAAACAAGGGTTGGAGATCTCCGTATGTTACACATCAACATAATTATGTTAAGAGAAACGGTGCCTCCTCATGTAGGTGGCGGATTGTTCATTGGCGCTGGGTGGGGCTGCGACGGGCACATAACTACGAAGGTCGTTAGCCCCGTAAGTGTAGTGAATGTTTTTTTTCATCGGGAGGGGCTGTTATCTTCCCCCACTTGATGGCGAGATCCGGCGCCGACCTACCGCCGACTAGCGGGAATTTCTCCAACCAGGTATCTCCCAACAGCGGGGCAACGTCCCAGCCGGGACAAGCTCTAAGCCCCCGACCGGACTCCTGGCATGTGTAATAGTGTAGTGCATGTTAGTGGAAGTGTGAGTGTGAGTGTGTGTAAGGGGTGAGGGTAAGACAAGGAAGAGGAAGGCAAGATAGTGCGCGATCTGTGCACTCGCCTGGTGTTGATGGGAGAAACCAGGGAAAACTACCGATTAGAGCAGCCAGCCGTTGGAATTCTCCTCCTGGCAGCGACTGAATTCGACCTAGCTGTGACAAGCTAGAATCCTGCCGCCATCGGGACTCGAACCTAGGACCTCCCGGTCAGATGTACTACAGTGGCATCAATTGATGCATTGAGCCACGTATCCCGGTGAAGGAGGGTGGGGGTTAGGGGTGGGAAGTCAGGGGGAAGAGGGCGTGATGTGCCAAAGGGATAAGGGCAAAGCGGCACTGGGGAAGAGCGTGGAAGCAGAGGAGCTGGACTGGTTATTTAATACGAGGGTTGGGGCAGAAGTCATGGCAACTATTTTTTTCTAAAAAAAGTTATCAAAACGCACAGTTTCATTTGAAGCGTGAAGGAAATGCTGCAATAGGGTGTGTTCACAACAACAGATGGCTCTGTGAGTGTCTCTATTGGCACAGAGGGCAACGTGAAATCAGTTGTCCGACTACCGCCGTGCGAGAAAAATGTAACGTGTTTCGAGTAGCGCTTATTCTTCAAGATGTTCTCTATGGGATAAATGCCCGAGAATGTCACAGAGAATTAGAGGAAGCTCTTGGGAATGATGTCCCTTCATAAATTTCTGCGATGATGCCTAGCAACCAGTGATCAGCAACGCACGTGACGATCTGCGAGTGGGCGGAACGGCGTGGCACGTGCGGGAATCGAGCTTCCCTCGAATCTGGTCTTTAGATCGCTTATGTAATTATTCGGAAATGTTACATTCATTATGGACATTCATTATTGATAATAAAGTAAATATCAATCTTTTTGTCATTCCTAATTAAACAAAATAACTCTTTTACATTTCAAACGATTTTTCAACTATTATTTCTTCTGCGGCCACAATGCGACGGGTACCAGCTAATACCTTAATAAATATGAAAAACGACAATTTTGGTGCATCGTTAAATGTCCATGCACTTAGCCCTTTGCACATTGCCCTTTTATGTGTATATTTCTTCTTTTCACCCGCACCCCTCCCCCGAAAAAAAAGAAAAGTTGCGATGACTTACACTCCAACCCTCCTATGTAACTGATAACTTAATACTCAGGCAGCATGGGCAATCGCCAAAATTATTATTTACCAACAAAAATAAAATATAAATGTTTAACGAAATTTTATTCGGGGCAGAACTAACTCGTCACCACGTTGACTCATTCTTCTTACATATTATTTAATTATCCGTATTGTCAAAATTTTCTTTTTCAAATAACTCAAAATTTCGTATGAGAGGTAAAAAATATTAAAAAATAATCTGATTGTGATCCGAAGAATAAGATTACTGATTCTGGGAACGATTTTGTATTTCGTCAGCACACGCTAAGGAAACATTCGCACCAATACAAATGAGAGGAAAGAACTGAAAATTGAAACAAGTGCAAGTCCTTGTCCGAGTGAAATTCAGTAATCTACAATTGTCGTACAAGTGAGTGTCGGAAGAAAGAGGGATGTATTCACACTTTGCATTCGATAATTCTCGAAATACTGTGTATTGTTACCACAATTTCTTTTGTATGAACTTAGCAATAACAAAATTATATTTTTGTAAATTTGATAAACAATTCTTGATCAATTTTATTAATCATGTATTAACTTATATCTTCTTGAAACACATATCTGCACATGGAGTATTATAGTTGATATGAACGAAAAGAAACGTTAGAAATTATTTGAAATGACATAAATGCAGGACTGAGGAGGATTGTGTTATATCTTGGATTACCACAATATATCTGCAGCCACCACGGAATTTATTTGAAATTATTTAGGAACGAGGCTTAGGATGCACGCTGTGCCTGTTACTAACACAACTAACCTTTCTTACGTAAAAAATGTTATCAAAACTTACGAAGGTGTCAACAGATTAAATTCTTGTAATACAAGCAATTTTTCTCAACTAAGTGTTTATAATAACTACAGTAACAGTAACGAACGTCTTTCATGAAACAAGTATTCACTCTTGTGATGTGTAATAAGCAAGAAAGGGTATTCGGATAGATACAATTTATTTTATTTACCTTATCAGGTTACTTATTCTTTTTCCATTCCAACATTTTCGTAAGTTTGCTCTGCATAATCGCGTTCTTGTTCACATACCTGTAACAGAAATTATTTATTTAGTAAGCTTCTTACGACAAAGTCCCAGACTACTAAACTAAGACTGGAAATAAGTGGGACTAAATAAAGGAGCGCAATGGATCCATTGAGGTTAACCATATCGTAGTTCACAATGAAATATTTGGACATAATGTAGATATTATAGATATCTGTGGAAAAACATGGATAAATGCTCCCACGTAATTGCAGATGCGGGCAATAAATTAATAACAGCTTGTTGAATTTTGTTGTTAGATTACATAGTAAAATTTGAACACAAGAAATATGTAAACGGATAGAAAATTTCGTGTGAAAATAAGAACGAATTTTCTTTCCATATGCAAATATATTGAATGACAATGATGAAGCATTGTCTGGCTAACAATAGTTAGTTGTATAGATTCAATGCAATTTATGCAATTCAATGCAGTTTACATTAGTTAGTAGGACCGAAATACATTTGCTCTCTATGATAAAGACTATTCGACGTAGTACTCTTTTGTACACGAAGATTTTTATTGTCGTTCCTATTATATCTTTTAATCTTATATTGCCTATCGATTATTTCATGTACTTGCCTTCTTTATTTTTGTATTGGTCTTGGTTCTCAACTAACAGAAAGCTGTCACTTGACGTAAAACTATTAGCTGTTAATACCCCCCCCCAAAAAAAGATGTCTACAAATGAGGCAGATATGGACCTTCAGGACTACCCTATCCAACTCTTCCACACTACTTTAACTTTATACAAGGAAGCAGCGAGGGTCTCGTTCTTCTCATGCCCGGAATGAGATGTGAAAATTTACCTCACGTGATCAAGTAGGTAACTGAGACTTAGCTCCTGAGAAATAATGCTGAATAATGAGAATTAGTAGTAACAATTAGTGTTCACTAATTTGATGCAGAGATTTCCATGCACCCAATCACTTACATATGATAAATTCAGCAATGGGCTCTGTTTCTCCCACATATAAAGGGACAGTTAGCCGTTGTCCTTAGTACCTCAATATATCCGTTTTTCAAGTATTTTTCACTGACCATCGAAGGCTGACGACTAGATTGAGCGGCGAAAGCTCTCATAGGTTACAACTAAGTTAATTTCATTCGTACTCTTTCCTCTTTGGGTAGGCGCAACTGTTCAGAAATGGCGAAGACAATGCCCCTGGAAGGTATCCTCAAGATACATCTTGTGAACTCAGGATCAGAACGGTGGCAGCTCTGCACAACGCTCATAACACCCTCATGAGTAAATGCTCACTCTCGTAATACTCATAATGGGGTGTTTGCTGGCAATTTTCAAGAAGCAATTGGGTAGACATATTGTCAGTGAGTAGTAAATATATGGCGTATTTAATAGGTGAACAAAAAAGCACATAAAAAAGTCAAATTTTAGTTAAGAGAAATAGTCTGCCTTTACTAGTAAATGCTTAATAAAGATGATTCACAAGACGGCTGTCATGTAGAGAAAAACACTCTCTTTGACCGCGAAATAAACTCCACCCAGGATACGTCATTTTACGCAAGAAATAATTCAAGGCGTTGTCATTGTCAACTATATTGTTGTTCCATCCATAGCTGCGGAGTATCGTACCCCACATCCCTCCCTGTGTGTCGCTCGCAGCTGCCTGTGCAATTCAGGTCAGCGAGTCAGCTGACGAAAAGGTTAATCAATCCGATAGATTCTTGGCTCGAGACGCCGCGTCAGTCTTAGTCACTTCTTCCAACGTTTCGGTCGTCAGAGACCGGCCTTCGACTGATATTTTCCGAAAACATCAAATATATTTATTTCGTCAGGCTTACTTTAAAATATCAGGTGAAAGAGATCGCTAAGGCAATAGTGTCGTAGTGATCTCGTACCGAAGTATCGCGGGTTCGAGTCTCGCCTCGGGCATGGTTATATTTGTTTTCGTCCTTTCACTCCTTACCATCACCATATCGTTTCATCTTCACAGTTACCAAATCGTTAACTCAAATAGTGGTCGCTAATGACCTAGATGTTTATGCCACCTTCAATAAATAAATTTAAAAAAATTAAATACCGTGACATGTCCGGACAATGTTGGGTATACTAACTTTTCCAGAAAATATAAAAATTATTTGAGAGTGTACTAGTGTCTGCACTAGTGAAGTGTAGTGAATGCGATCAATGCCTTTTTTTTAAAAAAAATCTAATTTAGCCAACATCTATGTAGCTTGCATTGATTTTTAATAACTCCAACATGTAATTGTTGCGTATCGTGATAGAGTTGAATTAAGCGTAATAATTAGAGATCGGACTTTTATGTAATTACATATTTTTTGTCTTTCTACATACCATTCTCAAAAACTGAAATAATGGCAAATCGTCGCTATCCTAACACAATATCAAACTTTTTCGTTACATATTTTTACATATTTAGTACTACATTACATACTTTACATATTTTGCTATTTTCACAAAATATTTTTTTAATCTATTAATTTTCTTCAATTTTATAACATGCTTTTTACGATAAAACTATTTTTTTTATCAGAATTTTTTCCTACATAAATAGTAAGTGCTATCCACTCGATGTGTGCTCCATTAAGACGCGGTCGGATGGTTTTGCAGTCCGGCGCGCTTGCTTCAGTATTCTCAGTAATGGGAAGTGTGCGACTGAGATCATTTTCGCCTGAAGGTATGAAAAGTATTATGGACGTCGTGTTTCATGACCTTTAACCTTAGTTCTTGCCAACACCGATGTGTAACAATTTGATGAGAATGCTGTACGCTGCAGTGATTGTTTGCTGGTCTTAGACATCGCCAATTTGTACGAGAGCTTCTATTGCGTCTAGTTTCGCTGTTAAATTATGGTCCTGGATAGCGATAGTTGGAGCTTTTATTACCGACGGGAATGTTGTAAAGTGCAAAACGTGCATCAACTTGCGCTCTACAAATTATACTAGAAACGTTTTAATTATTTTTAAAATTTGTTTCGGAAATTTTTGATAAATGCAATTTTGAATTAGGTTGATGTGTTTATAATTTGTGTATATTAATATTACATTTTATCTCCGGTTTTACATATTTATTACATATTCTTACAATTTTCATTACATATTTATGAACATATTTTGACGTGTCTTACTACATATATTTCCGGCCTCTAGTTATAATACTTAATATTAGTGACAGAATGATTATTGCATCCTCGCTTAGTATTGTACTCTTTTGTTATTATTATTATTATTATTATTATTATTATTATTATTATTATTATTATTATTATTATTATTATTATTATTATTAACTGCCACAGATCATACCCAATTGCAGTTCAAATAAATGCATGTAATGTATTTCCTGACAGTGTCACAGTCTAACTATTCCAGTCAAAATCAAACACCCTCACTTTTCCCGACCATGTCATTTACCTTGACCTTTACAGGCGGTTTCCCATTCGCAGCTTTCCCAGCTCCGCGTGTCGCCGAAAGCCTTTCCCATACCTTCGCTGCGCGGAGCGGCGGCGGCGGCGGCGGCGGCGGCGGCGGCGGCGGCGGCGGCGGCGCGTCGAGCGTGCAAGGGCGCGCGTGGGCGGGGAGGCTAGTGCTTCCGCGACACCTGCGAGTGCCCGCCTTCCGGAAGGGAGGGGGCAGCGGCGGCCGGCGGCCTCCACTGGCCGCGGGCCGAAGCCAAGGTCGCGTCGCGTCGCGTCGCGTCGTTTCGCTTCGCGGCGCGGCCCCTGACACGTGCGGACGCCGTGTTGGACGGCTGCGCGAATGGGTGGACGCCTAGAAGGAGGCGGATGTTCCGACGGATGGAATGACGATTGGGCGGATGTTCCGACGGTTGGGGAAATGGACAGGTGGATGGACAGGCGAACGGACAGACAGGTGAATGGACGGATGGACGGCTGGACGGGTGACTGGACGGACGGCTGGACGGACGGCTGGACGGACGGCTGGACGGACGGCTGGACGGACGGCTGGACAGCACCTCGGGCAGGGGATTCCTATCCACACGTGCCGGAGCGACAACATCGCTGCTGTCGTGGTTGGAGGCGGCCGCTGTCAGCATGGCAGAGGTCGCCGGTTCCAAAGGTGACCCAGACGACCCCGATAACCCCGCGATGAATCTTGCCTCCCGGCGCGGCACGGGGCGGCACGGCACGGCGCGGCGGCTAGCAATTTCTCAGTGAATACAACTGGGGGAGGCCGGTCATGGCCTGAAAGCGGAATATTTATATTGGTAACATTTAATTACTCGTCCCTCATCGTTTCATTTTGTTTTGTTTTCAATCACTTTCAACCACCTGTATGTGACCTCTGTCTTTTGCGTTGGTGTTCTTGCCTTCTGTGTCTGTTTCGATCGTCTCTGACCGGATTAGATGGCTCAGAGCATCGCTTGGTGTCACTACACTGCCTGTGGGCCTAGAGAGTCTAGGGTTCGAGACCCACGGTGGCAGAATTTTTGACACCTGGTAGGTAGCAAATATAGTCTTTGTCTGGAGGAGAATTCTAGCGTCAGGCTGTTCTGTTCGGTGTTTTTTGTTGTTTCTGTCACGGATCCCAGGCGAATGGTGGAACATTAACCTAACAAACGGCCCTCGTGCACTACACGATCAACCATGTCGGGAGACCCGTCCAATTCAGAGCTTGTGCCGGCTGGTGCGGTGTCCTGCTGGTGAGAGGTACCGGGTTAAGAAAAGGCCCGCAAGCAGACATGCATGTCGGATCTGGATCTCGCCATGCAGCAAAGGAAATATCACTTTCCGTGCCAAAAACGCGTACTGCACTTACGGAACTAGTACCATAGTAGGTGAGGATCCGGAAACACAAAATAATCATTTAATCAATCAGTCAATCAATCGATTGTCTGTCATCTCATTTAGTTCTCCTCGTCACTTTCACTGACTCTCTCAGTTTTCATGTATTTCTGTCAGTTTCTCTCCGTATCTGTGTAACTCAGCAAAGCTGGTGGAAATAAAGGAAGCTTAACATTCCATTCGTCTCTTTTTTGTGAATGGGGTCAATGAGGTTTTTGTAAGGTCACATGGGATGTAAAGGAATACAAAAACTGGCTGACCTCCGAATTTGATGAACGCCTTTTAAAAGCTTTTTTCATTTTATTTGCAGATTAACGAAACCAAGTTTATGACAATTGGCCCATATAACCTATTATTTCAGACAAACTGATGTGTACATTTCTCAACATGTAAAGCTTTATGAGGAAACAACAATTTATCGGAGCTTTCGCAAAAGGCAAGAATTACTTTGTTTTCATGGTTCTCTTTTTACTTTTTGGTTTGACTGGATTATGGTCCAATTAGAGACGATTTAGGTAATGAACCACATAGATAAACTTTGTTTCATTGTTTTATGTTAGTTGGATCCAATTTCTTCACAGAAATATCGAGAAGTCTTTTTGTTCGCAATAGTAGAGTGAGAACTGTTTTGTCAGCGACACTATGCAACTAGCAAAACTTTAAATGCAAATAGTTTTAGTAGCAACGTAAAGAATACAATAGTTCTATCGCAGAAATATTATTTTTACAATAGAAATTCATACTTTTGTGTCATGGTGTATTGTTTGACATTCTTGTGAAGACTACAATTTGTAATAACAAAAAAAATGTTGATGATTTGTCAGAAGTCACTATATTTAAAACGGATTGCAAAATACAATAAATTCTAACAAAATGCTCTAGAATTAGCTTTCAAACTACTCCAAAATGACTAATATTTCGAAAAAAACAATACGTCCGCCGTGACGTTTTACTTCAATCAGAAAAAGTGATGGACTTATTTCTAACAAAGGTAGTCATTGGCACTAGTAATAATGATATGCGACAAAACAAGTTTAATTTTTTCAATATTTTGTACTCATTTTCAAAACTGATTGTAGAAACTAATACTCGTAACATGGTTACATTTATTTGATATGATATTATAGCAATGTGTGTTATTGTGTAATGTGGAATAATGTAGTGAACTAAAGTGCAAACGAATCCGTTATTTCATTTTTTATGCGTACTCCATGGTTTGGACACTTTTGATCTTATTTTTACAATTGACACAATTTGAGGAGTGACTGATATAAACATATTAACTCCATGACAAAATATAATACATTTTGAATGGATATATTACAAAAGTCAACATTTTCCATAATTTTATTTTCTCCTTGATTGAAAATAGATTAAAAATTTATTTCAAACTCTACTAAAATGACTGGTGGAGTTAATTCATTTTGATCTGATGTTCCATACATTCGGTTTCGATACTGAACTCATTGCTAGCACTTTTAAATAGAAAAATAAAGAATGCCAAGCCGAACCAATTACAACTTAAAGATAGTTACATGAAGTGACGTGCAAATGATGTGACAATTTCTTCAGTTCACCACAAACTACATCTTACACCAAACACATTTCTGAGTAAAATATACGCTAAACACGAATTGCAAATAAATCAAAATTACTCGAAAAATGCTTATCCAACATATGACTTTATATATCACTGAATTCGTCTTTTACGTTCGTCATAATAGACTATGTATAGATCCACTTGAAAAAACACTAAGTTACATCAATATCTCTTAAAATACAAGTGATGAAATCAAAACGAATGCATCAATTAGCCCCATTCCCTCATGTACTTTCATGAAAACTGCTAACTTCAACCGATCAAAAATTACAGGAGGTGCCAAAGTTACGTGACTCATCCTGTACGTAAGGAAGAATAACAGATTTATAATTACATTAAAAACTACTATAAATTAGTTTTAATTTTTTATTGAATTATACAATATAAAACTGAAACGCATCAACCAGCAACATTCCATATGGTCCAATGATGCGCGACACATCACTCCGCTACGCCATTTTTTATGTATAATTTAATCATACATATTTTTTTAAAAATATTTTTTAATTTTTATTTGAAAACTTAAGTATTAAATATTTTTAAGAAATATCTGGAGCCGTTGAACATTGGGGGCTCTGGGCCCAGGCACTCCAGGCTCGTGCGTTAACACGGCGCAGGGTGTGGGCCCAAAAGACGGCGCCACAAGAGCCCGCGAACGGGAACGGCAACGCGAGTTACGTGCACTTTACAATAAACGCCAACGGGAAGAGGAATAGCGCTATGAACCTGTAGCGGCAAAAAAGAAAACTTGCAGCAGTTGCCGAAATCAAAACACTTATAGCTACGCTGCTCTGTTAACTCTTTGCTTTGACATCTGTTGTGTTTCCGTGTGCTGCTGTGAATAATGAATACTTAATAAATAATATTAATGAGAAAAAAGCAAAATCATAAGAATGAAAAATCCAAAATCTACTACAAACTTACGGAAAATTCAACTAACTAAAATTTTTTCAATAAAAAAAACAACTCCAACGCACTTTAACGAAACATAAAAAATATTTTTGTGGGAAATTTTAATTCTAAGTATTAATATGAATTAGTCAAACAAACTATAATTACTGAAAAGAACAAAAAAAAACTCAGCAATGACTAACAAAACCCGCCTCATACCCTAATCAATACCCTCGCCAAAACCCCCGTCAATGCCCTCGCAAATCAACGTTCTAACCTCAATATCGCACTACATCCTCAACTCCGTTCCGGTCCAGTGTCGCGCGCTCGATTAGCTGTAAACCTTTGTTGCTATTTCGCACTTTCATTGGTCGAGAGGCTTCCCGTTCTCAGGCGAAGATAAATGTTGACCATCTTTCTCGTTCCCGTCAAGCTTTACGTTCCCCTCGTGTTGTGAACGCCTACTTGAAATGTCTGTCTTTCAACTTCCTTTACGTTCCCGTTCGAGTTGCCGTTCCCGTTCACGGGATATTATGGAGCGGCCTTAACAGTCAATTCGAAATTTAATTTCCTCAGGATAAATTATTAATATTCATTAAAACTATTTGTGATTGAAATAGTTTCTGCATGGCGGTGTACCATGGCCCACAATATAAGGCCTTTTCTAAGTAAATCCGTCCATCCGCTTGTTCTCACGAAAATTACAGTAATATTGTTCTCCCTATTAAATATCTAGATCATCCATTTGTTTCCTTGCTAATATTTGAAGAAGATCAGTCAAATTTGAAGAGTTTTCGCAGTACTCGAAAGTGTCGGTCTGCATGTAGTCATTGAACTCTCATGCCGTACTAAATACGAGGAGTCAACCAACCTCAACGAACTGCACATGCAAATTTGCGTGGTCACTCAGATCCGGTATGAAATTTCCGGCGTTCCGCTGACCACGCTTGCATCATACGGGACTTTCCAGACCGTTAACCCACAACAACAACCGTTGAGTGAAAACAGAATACTTGTATCTCCCCATTGTGAGGCGCATACGTTTTACTACGCACTTTCTTTTGTCGGTAATTTTGCTCTTGGTTGTGCAAGGTCAGTAATTACATTAGCTGCTCGAGATTTCACTGTGTACTTTGAAAATTTGAAAATCAAACAAACAAATGAGTTACAGTATCTATTTTTTTAGGCTTTAGCTATTAATAGCTATCAACATACCTAGAAACGTTATGAGTGTTATTACTGCCGAGTTAAAAAGCGAGGCGGAGCGTAGCGGAGCCAAAATTTTTAATTTGAACGAGGTAGTAATAACACTATAACATTTTGTGCTATGTTCAGCATTTTATCAGTCACCACAAAATTTCATGAATAATGCAGAAATTTACGATATTACTGCCATGGTAAACACATGAATTCTGTTGTTGCAGCACGTTAGTACGATTTTGTGGGGTGTTACTTCCGATATATCCATATAAACAATATTCATATACCGTGGTTCGAGAAAGATGGATGCAAATAATTCTCCTGAACCTAAAGATACCTAAAGAAATGACGTTCGGTTGGAAATTGGCACGTTGTCTTCCAGTAGCGACACCACATCGTAAGTAAATATGATTACCGGAGAAGAGTTTCATTTGGTGGAATGTGAGGAAAATGAGGTTAATTTACCTAATATACATTTTTTCTAATTGTACTATTAATAATATTGCAATTAAGAATAATTATCCTCCAAACCAATGTGAATTACTTCTGAATTGTTTGAATCTGATTAGTTTTGTACCTTGCCATGCATTCTTAACAAACATTTGACTTGTGATGAATCGATGGTTGTTAACGTAGCTAGGGATGTTAAATTTCTTAACATACTGGTAGGTACAAGTGCACTTAACAAATCTGCAGGGTTGCATGTTAACAGGAGTTAAAGGCGCATGTGACCGATGAAATCTGAAAGAGTCCTCTCTGTTATATTTTCGTGTGGCACATACGTGTCTGATAATGAAATATGTATTCGTATTTCGTTGCGAAATATCTCATTCGTGGGTGCTACATTTCACATTTCCTCGCTATCTCAAATCAGGTGTGAAAGTGTGTGAGTTAATGCCAGCTAGTTCTTATTTCACTCCACTGCTGAGGATATAAATTACTAACAGCTGCTGTGTTGAAAGTTTAAGTAAAAATTGGACCACACTAGAGTAAAGGGGTACCGAAGTTGAAATGGAATGAGTTTATTAGTCCGTATCGATTAATTCGTATTAATGCTACAAAATACTAATAATATATAATACTAATAATAAACCGCATTGACTGACATTCAACGTCATTAAGAGTACCTTTTTCGTACTTTTCAGTATTTAATGTACTCAACAAAGTAACAACTGGTGTAAAGAATCTTGATATCACGCTCAAAAATATAGATTTTATAATTACTTTATTTGATAATCAGCCGAAAGTTCTCATCTGCTAACAATTGCGCAATAAGTAAGAATCATGATGAGTTGCAACACCATAGGAAGTGAAGTTAAATTGAAATTATTTATCTTTACAAACCGAAATCAGGTTTTGAGCTAACTAAAAGGATAATTAGGCTTTTTGTGCAATGAAATTACGGATTAAGAAAAAACTGATGCAACACGCTCAGAACATTCTATCAGAAGATAGTTATAATTTCATATATTTCGTATTTTACGAGTAGCAGCCTCGCATTGTTTTCCACAACATACTTCGGGGTATCGGGATTGAAATGTTGATCACTAATTGTGGTAAACAAAGAGATTTCGCAGGATCCTCGATTTTTTATTGCTTCCTTCCTTTCTTGCCATTGTGCTCGTGTACTGTAATTTCAGCATCACATCCCTATTTGTCGACACACAAAACCCGATTTATAAAATAGATTGGGACTTGCAAACCTCTCATCAGACGAATATTTAGGAAGTTGAGAAGAAAAACTACACACTGATGCCTTCTGCCGAACTCAATGAGAGATATATGAAGTGAGATTTCTTTTCAATTAACTGTACAAATCAGAAGTATATAAGATCATTTAATTAAGGGAACTTGGAATGCCTCATCCTGGCAATGTTAAATGTTTGATTCTAATTCTCAGAATCTACAGAAGTTCAGCTGGTGAAACTTTTAAAGATTTAAGATACACTCATAATAACTCACTCACCTCACTCATAACTCCACTCATTCATAATAACACTGAAACAACAGTTTTGAATTTTTTAAACTATTTTTGTAGATAAAAATATTTTCTCATAATGCAGTGTTTTCTAGTAAATAAAGTTTTGCCGGATGGGTAACAATAAGGTAATCAGAAGAAAGTTTCAGTAAATGTAGAAAGCCTTTATTAACAACTGGAAATTTCAGTTTCCTATTTCAAATGTAAGTTGGAAAGAGATATAATGTAGTATTAAAAATATTCGGGAAATGGGCTTTAAAATGCAACCCTCCTAACACGCCAGCTCGATAACTTTCTTCATCAGAATAAACATTTATCAATAACTAATTTCTTTTGAGAATTTTTTCATGTTGGTTAGCTTCACAACATAAAGTTTTCAATTTACTTTCTACGTGTCTAAGTCTTTCAGTAATTATGCGCTGCATTTTGTAACTGTATCTAAAAGTATTGGAGCAGCACTTAAGCCCAATGAGAAGAGGATTTCACATATAAATAATAAAAAAAGTTATTGTAAGAGTTATCAACACAATTCAAACGCAAATTTAAAGAGAAAATTATGAAGATTTATAAAAAAAAATAAAATACCATAAAACTATATTTCGACTGCAAAGGCATTTCCGTGTCCCCTTATATTCCCATAAGAGCACTTTCGTAAGACTGTTTGTAACTGTTTTTGTAAATATATTTTACTGGCCTTCTCTGGTCTTGACCTCAGCCTCGTGTATGGAGAAACAGAGCAAACACGTCTTGCAACGCACGAGAGTTATTTGCTAAAGTGGTTTCTACACGCGAGTAACTGAAGACGTCGTTGCTTCTTTAATATAAGAATTATATCTTCGTGCAAACTGTAGTCGTGACGAAATTGGGAAAGTAGATCCCCAGAACGACACACCAACGCCATGCAGTTTGTTGAGCAACGTCTTAAGACGGCTCCACACATTCGTTATTTGGCGAGTAACGAACAACCGCTCGCCGAATCTCGTGTAGTGTGGATGAGTTGCTTGCTATTTGTCGTGTAACGAACATTCGGTGCTCGCCCTACCAACCGCGTGTCGGTCATTACGACTCATCAAAGGGAGCGAACTTTCGCCGAACACATGAGTTCTTCGGGATTGGGCGAGCAGTAGCTCGCAGCTCGGCGAATGCCGAATGTGTCGACGCGCCTGTACAAAAGGGTAATTCTATTGATACATGTCATGTAATTCTTTTTGTAATGTGTATTATCTTTGGTCAATACAGAGAAATAACTTTTTAAGACATATTTTAGATACTTTATTACTTAGCCCAAGATATATTTCATAAAGCGTCATTCACCAATGGTTTGGCTTCAGGGTAACGGGCCAGCACTGCGATGCATTTAGCCGTTCTGTGATACACATCAAATCTCTAGTAGAAAATCATACCGGCTTAGGTGGCTCATCAATTGACAGGGCATCAATTGATGCGAGTGCAGTGACTCGACTGGGAGGTTCTAGGGTTCGAGACCAAACGGTGACAGGATTTTCGACACTAGCTACATAGCTAGGTCGAATTCAGCCGCTGACCGAAGGAGAAATCTAGCTGCCGGATGCACTGATGCGGTAGTTTTCTGTGGCTTCTCTGATCAACACCAAGCGAATGAACCAAACAAACGGGCCAAGGACCGCGCGCGATCTCTGCTTCCTTTTCCTTTTCCTTGTCCTATCCTCACCCCTTACTTTCACAAGCACTCGCATGCAATATTCTACCATAAATGTTGGGAGACCAGTTGGGAGCTTAGTGGTTTGTCCAGGTTGGGGCGGTGCCCAGCTGGAGGGAGATGAAAATGTCGCAAGATAGCGTGTAGGTCGGTGCAGGATCTCGCCATACAGGGCCGAGAGGGGAGATCACCGCCACCTTTAGCGATAAAACATGCATTGAACATACGGGATTAATGACCTTAATGATAAAATTTGACCCGCCCAGAAACGCAAATCGATCGGACAATCAAGTGATCAGGCGGAAGAGCAGACCTAATGGCCTGAGCCTCGCCACCAATAAAGACATTTATTTATTTTATTTATTTATTAATCAATCGAGAATCATCGGTATATGTCCAAAATTTACCTTACGAGAGAATAGCGCTTCAAAGTCATAGAGGAGTGTGTACGTTATACGGGAAAACTAACCTTATCAACTTTCAAAGTGAAAGTCACTTGAGATACACATCGTGACTATAGCAACCGAAAAAAGATTTGATCTTAGATCGAAAATAGAATATTTGGAGTTTCAACTCTTAGATTTTGGCGATATGAGCTTGTGGCGAGACGATGCATTTCAATCCCAATACTCCGAATGTTATGTTTAGAGACAAGATTTTAATTCACCACCAATTGCTAAAATATGCATGCAAACATGCACTATCAAATAGCGAAATATGTATGATGCAGGGTAAAAATGGACAATATTTTATTTCACTTAAATTTTTGAAATAAACAATTAACATATTTTCTGAACTGATGTCAAATTCATTCTTTTGTCAGAAAAAAAGTTTTTGAATTCAGAAAATGACCTATTTACGTCACAAGACGTAACTGGAGCGTACTTCAAAGAAGAAATCTAAGCCAATTCTGCATTTTATGTTTTTTGACCACAGATATTTTTTTTTTAAATTTTGGAGAATTTAACACTTTACGTAATTTTTTCATAGCAGTCTCTCCCACATCTCCAAACATTAATTCCAGACACTTTGATGTCTTCAACAGTTTTTAAGCGCTCCACTAGAGGAAACCTACTGCTTCTAATATCTGAAGATAAGGAAGATAATTTATACTTTCTCGTGTACATACGTAAATACGGAGTAATATACGTAATTTAGAGAAAGTTATGTAATGTTGCGAAAAATCGATTTCGAGATTTCAACGGAAATACACGTTTTGGGGTCCCCTGATACCGAAAAAGTGTTTTTTCAAAGCGTCTGTTTGTCTGTGACTGTGTCCGTTAACCCCGTTAACCTGCATTCAATGTATCATTTATAGTCGTGGTCTTGACTTTGTATGTGTTGTCGCGGAGGGCCTCGCGTTCTGCTGACCCCAGATCAGAGGATCCCGCAAGTGTGTTTGTCTAGTGTATGGTCGAATATGCGTCCCATCGGGACATAAAGGGTAACCGATTGTTGGCTCGATAAAAGCCCTAGAAAAAAAAGAATTCATGTTTCACTTCTTATGGTACTAAAATTCGTCGTGATTCCTTAATTGTGGACTACGCTCTCGGCATCCTTCTATTGAAGAGCATTGGCGAAAAGAAGACGTGAAATTTATTGAACAAATAAGTTTAGCGGTGTATTTCCTCTGTTCCATGTCCTACCCAATTACTTACGACCTCCTTGCCAGAGTATGTTGAGTTTAAATTGTGGTGGAATTTCGGCCTTGTAGAGCCTCTCAAATCAGTCCCGTATGATATCACTTATTTTATAAGTGCAGCGTAGGGGCAAAGTAGTTAGAATTTGATCTCTTGGCACCAGGGTAGACTCCATTTAAAAATTTTGTTAATGATGATGATGATGTAGCCTGCGCCGAGGAAGCTGGGGGTTCAAGTCCTGCAGAGGCATTGCTGTATTTGTATTTATCCCTTCACTCATCATCATCCTTAAATATCATCATTCATAATTTAACAACCATGTTGCCAAGAGAAACAGCCGAAAAGACGATCCCCATAATTTAATTGATCCCCACACGTTAATCTCTCCGGAATAGAATATGACTGGACATCGGAAGAAAATGTGTAGCATGGTCAGAAATGGCGGATATGCAAATAATATATAAAATATAGCATTCATAGTAAGATTTAACTTTTTTCTTTATATTCTACTGGTTTTAAGTTAAATTGATTTTCCATGATATGCAAAAATCTTTTCCTACTTCTATATTTTCTACCTTCACACTTCTTTTAATATCTCTTGTAAGAACTTTAGACAAAGGTGCTACGTTCTAGAATCTTTATTTACCATTGCTTCTCATAATTCAGTCTGCAATTAAAAACAATTTGCTACGCTCGCAGAATACACACACTTGCATTGGCCTTCAACGGCTGTGAAGGACGCAGTAACTTAGCAATAGACGAGTACATAACAATGTTGTAGCATGTCATAGAAAGGTACTGTTATTAGTAAATGTTGGAACACCATACGCGGCGGCGTGACGTGCTTTATTGCTAGTATAGCTATCATAAGCAATTTATTTGGCAAGTTATGATAATAAATTGGTTCCTGAACAAAATTGGAATATTAAAAGATAACAAGATACCAAATAATGACAGGGTTAAGTCCTAAAAAATCCCAATTTTTTCTATCTTCAAAAAAACTTGCGATGGCAAAAGAAAAGGAATTAGGAGAGACTATTAGTAGATGCGGGAGTATAGTAGATATACACAAATGTGAATTGGTACAGAGTATAAGTATTAGCAGCAATTCATTTTGCAATTTTGAGAATAAATTGTAGCATGAAGTACATTTTAATTTTAAACTCATGCAAGATAACGGAAGAATGTCAAGTTTAACAGAAAAATCCTGGTGTACACTCGATTCCGGCTATTGTGAACTTCTGGGGACTAACATTTTTGGTTCACTATATCCGATGATGTCAAAATTAAATAGAATTAATCCATAACGATTGATTTTATTAATATAGAGGTACAGCGAAATATAATAACAGCACGAGCAATTATTTCAAGACCTTTATTTGTTCTTAAAAAATGAATTATTTTCAATAGCTTGCTTCGTACATTTTCATTAGTAATGTCTCTATATCCTTCTCCAGAGTTCGTGCACTCTCCATACTTGATTCTGCATTGTCTTCAATGTCTAAGAATCGTAATGCAGTTTTCACACCCTTCAATGTCCCTTGCACTGCTGGAACACTATCCTATATTCCGGAAGCCCTTTTACTCGCCTCATAATATACGAGATGCTTTCGGCAGCGGCATGGTCCAAGCGACTAATGCTTTTTCGCGCGGCACGGCGGATATCGCCAGGCTGTAGCAGTCGCGTGCTTCCTGTTGCCTACGTAGAACCAAACGCGCCATTCTCAGCCTCATGTTTGAATCTATATCGTTAAATAACTCCTAAATGAAGCGTTTTAGAGCCTTAAAAGCTAAAATTTTGAGACCACAGGTCTCAAAGAAATGTTTCTTACACCGTAATCTTCAGGATGAGATCTTCTTGAACATTCCATTACACTTTTGATGCTCCGACGTTTCTCGATTCTACCCTACCTGTTCAGAGCTTGTAGATTCTGCAACTGCATGTGAAATTAAACTATTTGATATTCTACGCGCTTGAATTACACGGGTGTACCTCTCTGCTCGGTAATAATATTAAATAAGAATAGTATTGACAAGAGTGTATTTTATTGTTATCAATTACAAGGAGACATATAGAACAAGTGACGGAGGATAAGAAGGTCTTGAAGAAAAAGATATATTATAGTCTTAATATGGAAATGGAAAAATTGGGAAGAGGGTGGGGTTTAACATGCGAGAGTGCTCGCATGGGTACGCTAATTTATATAATTCCAGCAAAGCGAATAATGTTGAAGGCCTCTACGACCACTTTTTGTTTCACGTAAACCAATGGGAAACGAGGTATTAACATACTGTGTTCCTTCTCGCCACATCTCGTCTGACGAGATACCTACCACAAGGATGCTCAGCGCACTAAGTCCTCGGGTCCCGGCCTTGTGCGTTGCTCGGACGCCGGTTCCATCACGTGCGAGCGATGGTTGAGAGTGTTGCTCCTGCCGTTGTTGTTTGCCTTGTGTTTTTTCTTCCCCCACCCCGGATTCCAATCCGCCTTTTTCTACTCAATTTGCGTCGCAATGCACTCTACCAGGGTGATCCAACTGGTATGTGAGTTCTCACCGTTGCCCCTGCAAACAACGCAGGACGGCTTATGACAACCGGTTTGGCCACGGGTGACATCCCTATAAAATTATATTATCATACTCTCCTCGTTTGCTTGTGCTTTCAGCAGCTTTTTCCATCCTGCGACGGAATGCCGCATGTAATATGCATACGCTCAGTTTTTGCTATGATGATTGACGCATACGATTTGTTAAAAAGGGAAAAGTTTTTGTCCGTTAGAAACGGGATCGCGAAAAATTACAATCAAATTATTACTTTTGTTTGTAATAAGTGAGAAAGTAGAATGTGATTTGCTGCAGAAGAAAATAGGTAAAAGTTTTAATGATGAAGTAGGCCTAATTACAAATTAATTTGAAAGTCGATAATAAATTAAAGATTGTTTGCTGATTAACATAGAGAAAATATTCTTTAATGTCACAAGCATGGTTCCAAGTAACGAGAAGTCCGTATAATTAAAGAGGCAAAACTGATCATTTTAAATCCTCCATGAGTTATTACTGAACTGTGTTGATAAATAGAGTTATTCTATTGATAAAATAATGGAAATTAGCAAAAATATTTAAGCAGATTGTTGAATTCAGCATGCCTTAACAATATTACTCTTCCCCGATTTATTCGTAAGATTTCTCTACAAGTAGTGGTCACGGATAGTTTAGGGTTTCGTGAACGAAGAAAAGTCAGATATCTAAAATCTACAACTAGGTTACACGAAATTTTAGCTGAAGTATAGAGAGATTCCTCTAAGAAGGGACCGCTTTGACAGCTACTGCTTGACCAGTGTTGGCACAAAACTGCAGGTTATGTCCATGCACTCAGTTTGTCATTGTGTTCGTTTATAGTTCTTTCATTTGTTAATAGCTTCATCACTGTATCTCGCAATGACATCGCCCTAAATGACTTTCATGTGTTTCCCGACCTGTCAAAGTGATCCATTCTTAGAATAACTCCTCTATACCACACGTTGCGCAAGTATTATTTATCAATCATCTCTTAGGCAGGTAAATCAATAAGTTCTAGTTTCAGCGTAAACTGATTTTTCATGTGTGTCTCATCTCGCCTCACTCTGACACACACTCACTCTCTCTCTCTCTCTCTCTCTCTCTCTCTCTCTCTCTCTCTCTCTCTCTCCTCACACACACACACACACACACGCGCATAGACGCACGCCTACGCATTCGCGCATTTGCACACGCACATACGACTCCGCTCCATCATACCCTATCCAGACCAACGTTTCCGCTTATGCGACGCTTCGCCCTGATCCACCTAGTCCCAGGCCCCTACCCAACACTAGCTTGTTGTAGACAGGGTTTTCGACACTAGCTTCACAGTTGGGTTGAATTCAGTCGCTGTCTGGAGGAGAATTCTAGCGGCCGGCTGCTCTGATCGTTAGTTTTCCGTGGTTTCTCCGATCAACACCAGGCGAATGCCGGAGCAGTACCTCAGCAAACGGGCCGCAGACAGCGCGCGATTTTTCCTTCCTCTTCTTTATCCTATCCCCACCCTTTACTTATTTTTACACTCACATGCACTACACTGCTATACAAGTCGGGAGACCGGTCAGGGGCTTACGGTTGGTTCCGGCTGGGGAGGTGCACGCTGGTGGGAGATATCTGGTCGAGGAAAATCCACTAGTCAACGGTAGGTCGACGCCGGATCTCGCCATCCAGTGGAGGAAGATCACCCCCCCCCCCCGAGAAAAACATACACTACACTTACGGGACTAATGACCACAGTTGACGCGTCCAGAATCACTAACAATCAATCAATCGTTCTTCCCGTCCTCTGTCTCACTTTTCGGCACGATCCTCTCTAATTTTAATGCCGCCCAGTAAATGGACCGATATTGTCTTGAGAAGTTAACAGAATAACATACGTATTAACATACGACCTTATACGGAGTCTTTAAACAGAAACTCCACTCCGAAACTACAGTTTGAATGGCGAACGTTAACGTACTTCACTTCCGTTTCCTGGCGGAAGCTGAGAAAGCGAGAATCGCTGCCCCTGACCACGACATTCTTTTCTCGCCGAACCACCTGCCGCCCGCCGCCGCCGCCGCCGCCGCCGCCGCCGCCGCCGTTACGTGTTCGTAAATGGGTTGCTTCACCGGCCAGCGGGCGCAAGGTGAACGGAGCGTGGGCCAACGACTGTTCAGCTGTGGCGTCATTAGCTCGCCGCTGCCCCAAGCAACGAAGCTGGGGCAACTCGCCGTCGCCCCCTACGACCCATCGCTACTACACTCACCGCTAGTACCGACGACCGCCGCCACTACCCCTGTCACTACTGTCAACCATTGACCGCTACTCTCAACCACGCCAACAATGAACCGCTACTACTAATAACCACTACTATTAACGACCACTACGACCACTGACTGTTCCTACCATCGACCACTAAACCATCAGCCACTACTACTACTGATCGCTACTTTCAATCACTGCTACAATGACCCACTTCTACTATTGACCATTACTTCCATCAATTGCTAGCTACCATTGACCACTACTATCTACCTCTCCTATCATGAGTTACCGGGAAGGTACAGGAAAATTAATACAATTAGAAATGTTAAGGATTTCGATGTATGACAGAATTCGAGACATCGAAGAATTCGAATTTCGGATTTCGATGTTTCACAATATGCTACGCCATCAAAAACCTACCATCAATCTATTCTTTATATTATCTGCCACCTTCAATCCTGCCCCATTGTCAGCGTGCTCGCTTTCCATGACGCGACCCCGGGTGCGATTCCCGTTCGGGCAAGATTATAGCCTGCGTTTTCCTTGCACGTCCCAGTGTAAGTTGCTGTGTAACGATGAAGAAACTCACTCTCAGATTGAGAAGACCCAAATACGGCGTAGGGATGCCTATGTGCTAACCACACTACCCCGTAACTCACAGCCACAAGACCGGGACGTCGCTCGTAGGCCCAGGCTTCGTCACAGGCTATTGCGCCAAAGAACTTACATACAAACATAACTTCAATCTTATTATATTGCCTACACACAACAAAAAGTGAATATTTAAAAAAGTGTAGTTTTCGCGGAGAATGGCGCTGTTTATTTCTTAGGAAGTGTTTTATTTTTATAAATGTAATCTATCATGTAATCTTAAAGAAATTGTAAAAAATATGCTATTTTCTAAAACCAAAATATTTCTTCACTTAAGTAAACAAGAGTTATCAACTTTCTCGATAGCGGGGCCCCACAAAATGTGTTTTTCTGTCGAAAAATCAAAGTTTTTTTCTGCAGCATGACAATATTTTCTCTCTTCTACGTAATTAGTATACGAGAAAACAAAAAATGATAACTTTGAGGAGCCTACGACATCAGACATCGCAATCGCTAACACCACCGCCGCCGCCGCCTTCTCGACATAGTTTCCCGTCAGCCACTCTGCGGGACCGCGACACCGGCGCCACCCGAAGCAAAAACGCGCGCCTCGGGCGTCGAAAGACCTTCGCCGCGCAGCGAGCGTCGACCGCTCAGCCGCCTGCGCTTACGACACCCCCAACGAGAGAGAGTCTCGAGTCACCGGCCCGCCTGTCCCAGCTCGCGCCCAATAGCAGTCCTTCAACTCGCACTCTCCACACGACCTCAGCACTGCGCTGGGGCCTTGCCCTTAAAGGAGGGAGGAACCGTAAGAGCATTCGTATGAATGTGAATATTTATCAACTTTATTCATACTCTTTTTTTATTAACATTTCGCACAGTTGTCTGTGCGCCGTCAACGGCTCTTGTTTGCCCCTTCTAATCTTTGTGATCTTCGTGTTGCGTTGCGCGCCACAGGTTTTTTTGCCCTTTAGTTCTTATGCGGCGAGATGACAGCTCTGGAGACGCTGGTGGTTGGGGCATTAACCTCCTTGGATAAGTACTCGTAAATCCACGTCACATGCTTGAGAACCGGGCAGAAAGTTTCTATTGTGAGGCAGTGCCGGCGCTGGGCATGCGTAGACCGGGCGATCACCCGGGGCCCCGCAAAACAAGGGGCCCGATGATGGGACGGATGGGAAAAAATTAGTAAAACATTGAAAAAGAAATTAGAACCCGAGAAAATAGTTTTCGTAATTTTATAAATCGTGGAAAAGTCTGATATTTCATAAAACGTTCAATTAATTTTTTACCTTAATGTGTTAATTGTAATCATTGTTACTTATCAGGTAGGACTCATTCCAATATATGTATGCTTCAGATAAGTTACATTTAATATATCTATGAAATGGAAAAAATAATGTAATGAAATGACGCTAATATTAAAATAGGTTCTACTGAAATTCATATTTATTATTCCATGTATTTAACAAGTGATTTCATTAAAAAATAACTAAACAACATTTTTTAGCTTTTAAACTCACCGTATAAATTATTATTATTTGATCACTAAATAATTTTAATTAAAACTATTATTTAAAATATATTCCCAAGACCTTTTTCTATCTTAAACATTGTATCTTTTGTTACTCGTTGAAACGAAATATTTCATAGTCTTGATACCACTTAGAGTGAAGATTTAGCTGTCCTGCTGGCCCCAATTCACTAATAAGGTGGACATAAGAGAGGGGCACGAACTAGAAATCTTTGTAAAATTAAATTGACACGCTAATATGCCGCCATGTCTGGTCTATATTGCTTCAAAGTGCTGTTCAGGTTTTGGCCGGAAGTTGCAACCCAGCATAGCTATTTTCACTTTTAAAACAATGATTAATAAAGTGCGGAACGTTCGCATCGGTCCATCTAGTTATTATTATTATTATTATTATTATTATTATTATTATTATTATTATTATTATTGATACTGTTATTCGTGACTAAAGATGTTAGGTGTCAATTAAATATACAATGTACTTCAGGTTGCAACCGACTTCCTGCGAAACAGTGCCAGTATCTGTAGGTGCCTTTACAATACTCTGCGTAAAAAATGGTTAACAATAACTCTATGTCTTGCTTTTCCAAGTCTTCTCAACGACAGGGGCGTTTCGGTAAGTTCTTACTGAATTTTGCGTAACAAATCGCAGAACTCCGAAACCTATCGGCACATCTTGTGTCCCCCGCCCCCATTCGGCTGTTCTCGATTTTCAAACTCTTGTGATTACGTTTCTCGTAATCCTTACCGGCTGAGGTAGCTCAAGCCATCAGGTGTCACTGCAGTTCCTCTGACCGGGAGGTGTCATTGTTCGAGTTCCGACGTTGAGAGGATTTTCGACACTAACTACATAGCTATTTTGAATTCAGTCGCTATCTCGAGGAGAATCCTAACGGCCGACTGCTCTGGTCGGTAGTTTCCCGTGGTTTCTCCGATCAACACCAGGTGAATGCCGGAGCAGAACCCTAACAAATGGGACACGGAAAGCACGCTCTTCTGTGTGCTATCATCATCCCTTGCTGACACATACACTTACATGCACTACTCCATCAGACATGGCGGGAGACCAACCTGGAGCTTAGAGCTTGTCCCGGTTGTGATGGTGTGAGATACCTGGAAAGGGAAACCTCCGGAAACTGACCTGAAGGTCGGCGCCGGATTTCTCCAACCATTGGGAGAAGATTAACACGTCCTTCAAAAACCCATTCACTACCCTTACAGGACTAATGTGACGCGGTTCACGCGCCCGGGAACACGAAATAATCTAACTCGCTGATACAGTCGTTCTGATCGTATGGCACAGCAACATCTTAATGCAGACAAAATAACTTACCGATTTGCTTGCTGCGGTATGTACGATTGTACCGATCTAGTTATGAATACGTAGGTCGCGCAGTATTCTACACAGTCCGACAGACATCACTAAGTATCTACTGACCACATCGAACCATTTTATGTTTTCACACTGCTAGAATTGAACAATTGCAAGAATTGGATACATATTCTACCTTTTCTTCATAAATATTGCATTTATCATCCTGAGAATATTTCAGAACCGGTATATGTCGTGTTCTCATTGCTCGATCTTGGATTTTGATTGCTAGTGCTGTTGATTCTTCATTGCTTCATTCTTCCTCTTTTAAGCAAGAAAAAAAATTGTTGATCAACATTTTCTTTCTTTTTAGATATTCACATTTTAATATGATAATAATAATAATAATAATAATAATAATAGTAATAACAATAGTAATAACAATAGTAACAATAATAATTAGAGACAAAATTTCCATTCAATGCATGTTTTTATTTAAACTTCGTAGAGATGTCATACTTTGTAACTATGTATTTCATGAAAAACTGGTTTAAAAAATGTATACTTTTTCCGTGCATGTTTGTATGTTTTGGTAGTTTTTTGGGAAAATTCATGCATAATACATGTTTAGACGTTTTTTAAATTAATACTGCACATTTAGACTTTATCTAGCATATTAAGTACTTTCTTATTATTTCTCTGCATAATTTGTGGATATAAAAACGGACGCATATTTTGTATAAATAGTATACTGATAGTATTAGATCCTGATAGCACGCAGTTGTCTCTACTGCTTTTTGGTATATTACCCATTTTAACCTTCCGGTACATTACTTGGATTTGCGACGCGAGTACACGTGCGGGGAGCAACGATCGCGAAATGAATTATCAATGCCATATGACACGTCGCAAAGGATACGAAAGATACACGAAGCCAAAACTCGGTATCATTTGATAACTGACAAAGGGGGGGGGGGGGAATCAAGAGCAGCTCTCAGCCTGCTTGCATGCAAGAGAGGATTAGCACAAGTTTCTTAATTGTGAATTTAAATAGAAAATGGCTTCATGCAAGGCTTCGTGTGCAATACTTCTCAAAGGATTGGAAACATCGATTGTCTGCACGATGGAAATGTAATTTATTGCAATTGTTGTAATAAAGAAGTAAGTAGGGTACACTGTAAAAATTGATCCAAATAAAAGTAAAAAAAATATTGATGGTATTTTTCTAGTCGAAATGTTTGTTCTCAAGTCTTATGTTGCTGCAGAAATTATACAACTTGAAATACTGAAACTCAGAAAAGGATAAAACAATGTCAATGAAACTGATATGAAACGAAAAACAAAACTTAATTTTTTATTGTAGTGGAAATAATTATTTTCGGACCACTTAATAATTTTTAGCAGTTTTGAATTCTTTCTGAGGTTTAAGAAATTCTTTTGTAGAAACTGTTTGGAGCATTGTTTTTAAATGATTATTGTATGTGGTAGTATGCATATTCCTTCCAACCATTTTCGAGTTTCAGAATTTTACCAATATTATTTTTAATGTTATTAAAAAATGTAAATCATGGCGTATTTCATATCTTTTTCTTTTAATTTCTTTCGAAGTACTAGTAGCACCGCAGTGTCTGTAAAAAGACTAATTTTATTAATAAGAGAAAGTATTACGACAAAACACGTACGTCCTCAACCTGATTTCTACAACCACATGTCTAATTCGAACCTATATACTTTCTGCCCAGATAGTTTGAACCTCAGCGTTTAGATAAGTACGTTTTATTAAAATACGCTTGTGATAAATCAAATCTGTTATTAATTTGTTTTAAAATTTGAGTAAAATTTATTTCAAAATATATTAATTGGTAGCAACATTCTAATACTCTTTGTAAGAAATATTTAGCTCTATATAATTTTACTTTATTTGTGTAGATTACGTGTTCCAAAAAGTTTCAAGTGGGCCAGCACCTTGCATCTATTTCTGATAGTGACAAAGCTAGAGAAATGAAAAAAAAAAGGTTTTTAGTGCAAACTTTTGTTACTGAGGCAACATTGAAGCCTGTGACAAATTCATTTTTAATGGAAATGTGTGAGGCTTTAGAGAGGCAAATTTACCGTTCGAAAAGTAGCAAATCCAACGATTAAAGGATTTCGAGAGAAATATGAAAGACAGGATATCCCGAATCCATACAAAAGAAGAAAAAGTCTTCCCCCTCTCAATCCCCTCATTTAAAACCTTAAAATCTCCAACAGATATTGACGACGCAATATCAATATTCAATAATACAATAATTAATGAAATAAACAAAGTACAAAAAAACAAAATTCCAGATCCTTACACTAAACCAAGCAAACCTCTACCTGCTAAAATAATTCAACTAATTAAATTAAAAAATAAAAACAGAAGACTCTGGGACTCATTAAGAATACCATCAATAAAAAAAGAATACAATCATTTAAATAACACTTGCAAACACGTCTTGTACACATACAGACAGCAGCAATACTCAACCTTATTACAATCTCTAAACGTAAGAAACAACTCTCTATGGCAATTTACAAAAAAAAAATTCTGAAAAAAAATAATTCAATTCCACCTCTATCAACAAACACAGGCAAAATACACTCTCCTAGCGCCAAAGCAGAAGCATTAGCAGAACATTTCCAAAATACGTTTACGCCCAATAATTCTCCTTTTCACACTAAACACCATGAAATCTTACAAATAGCCTCTTCCCCCATCTTTAATATACCCCACAGAATAAAATACATTTCTCCACGCGAAATAAAAACTCTAATTCAGAAACTTCCAAATAAGAAAGCCCCCGGACACGATAAAATCAGTTCAATAATCTTAAAAAATCTCCCACCGTCAGCCTTAGCCTTCCTAAACAATATTTTCAATTCAATTTTAAGAACAGGATACTTCCCCCAAACTTGGAAACATTCAATCATTCACCCCATTCCGAAACCCAACAAAAATCATTCCAAAGTAGACAGTTACCGGCCCATCAGTTTACTACCCGTTATTGCCAAAATATTCGAAAAACTAATCCTTGCCAGATTAAACCAGCATCTCAAAAACATTAACTTAATTCCCAAACATCAATTCGGTTTCATTGCTCACCACTCAACTGCACACCAACTACTTAGATTAACAGAACACATCCACTCTGCATTTCAGAAAAAAACAACACACAATATCTACATTCCTCGACATCACTCAAGCATTTGACAGAATTTGGCACCCGGGACTAATTTACAAACTAAAAAAAGCTGGAACTCCAACCTACATTATCCACATCATCAAAAGTTCCCTATCAGATCGCACATTCTCAGTAATAGTCAACAATCACCACTCCACCCCACACATAATCAAAGCAGGCGCCCCGCAAGGCTCCCCTTTATCTCCAACATTATTCAACATATACATAGCAGACATTCCATCATCATCAAAATCTAATATAGCTCAATTCGCAGACGATACAGCCCTATTCGCCTCAGGATACTCACTAAGTAACCTACGATCACAAATTCAAAATCACTTACACAACATTGAAACCTGGGCAAACCTCTGGAAAATTCAACTCAATCCCGACAAAACAATAGCAAACATCTTCTCACTCAGAAAGTTTACCTCCCCCACTCCGCTAGTAATAAACAACTCCCCCATCACCTGGACCCCACCATCGCAACCCATAAAATACCTAGGACTTCATCTGGACACAAAACTAACCTGGAAAACCCACATAGATATCAAAATTAAACAAGCAAGAAATAAATTATTCCAACTCCGGCCACTAATTAACAAACATAAATCTCTGTCATACACAAACAGTACAACATTATACAAAACAATAATCAGACCACTACTCCTTTATGCATGCCCCATATGGACAAACGCAGCCCCCACAAATGTCAATAAAATTCAAGTTATGCAAAATACTTTTTTAAGATTAATTACAAATGCCCCCTAGTTCATAAGTAATAAACAACTTCATTCAGAATTAAACATTAATACAATAGTAAACCAAATAGTACAAATATCACACAACTTCTACCAAAACCTAACAGACATACCAGCAGCATCCCATTACAAACTTCCGAAAAATCCAACCCACACACGAATAAAAAATAGATTCCCTTTTGAAGCATTCCTCAAAATTTTAGCCAACGACAATTCATAACACCGAGGTTCTCCCCTAGAGTATCCTCTCCAATGCATAGATTAAGTTAGCTTAGATATTTTAACTAGAATAAGTCTGAAAAAATACATCTGTAAAGTTGTTGTACTGTACGATGTAAATCCTCCAAAATGAATATTCCTCTAGCGAAATCATTAAAAATTGTTGAAGACATTAAAGTGTCTGGAATTAATGTTTGGAGATGTGGGTGAAACTACTATGGAGAAATAACAAAGTATAAAATTCAAATCGTGACTTGAAATTTCTCCAAAATGTAAAAAACATTATCTGTGGTCAAAAATAAGAAAACGCAGAATTTCCTTAGATTTCGTCTTTGAAGTACCTTCCAATTACGTTATGTGACGTTAAAAAGTCATTTTCTGCATTTAAAAACTGTTTTTTGACCAAAGAATGAATTTGACATACAACAGTTCAGAAAAATTATTAATCGTTCACTTTTAAAAAAGGCAATAAACTAAAAATTCCAGTAAAATAAAATTTAATTGTGCATGTTTTGTCCACTTTTACCCTACATCGTGCTTATTTGGCTCTTTGATAGTGCACGTTTGCATGCAAATTTAACTTTTGATAGTGCATGAAAATTCTGTCTCTAGTAATAACAATGCTACGCCAGGATGCCTAGGCACACCTGCAATTATTCTAGCACAAAATATCTGGCTTTCGTCTCTTTGGATTTTAACACAATTCATTGACATTGACCGTGGTCGCAAAAGCGTGAAAAAAGTGAATTCTCAGAAGAATAACTTCATTCTGAGACTACTGAAGCCGGTTTTGACCTAGTAGCTCCGGTTTATGAAGGTTCTTCTCTAGGGAATTTGTAGCGTCACCAGCATAAGAGTTCTTTCAGCGTCTCAACACCGCAGCTCGCTGGAGAGTGCGAGACGAAACTCCGATTTAGAAGAGTTTCTCGGACACTTTCCTTATGATTCAACAATAAAAACACCGAGAAGCTCACCCATATTGCACCGGTTGTTGACCGCATTTACCGCACAACATTGCGACAACCGTTTTCATAAAGCACGTTGCTCAGAAGTGAGAGGTAACGAGTTGCGACAGATGACTTCGCCACTGCCGCGGACCGCGTTTGAAGCGAGGGCTGGGCATTGGCAGGTAGGCGATCCAGCTTTTGAAATGCCGCTCGCCACTTACGGCCAGTGGGTCACACAAAACTCTCGGGAATTAGGCAAACGTCACCGAAGAAACCATGCGATCGCCAAATTCGGCTTTTCTGAGAGATTGTTATGGACCAAAAAGCGATGTAGCTTCTCGAAGCCAGGAATTTAAATAAACTTTTTGTCAAGAAGATTCCGTGGCCAGCAAAAAATGTTGTACAGCAAAAATATATTAAAATGTCACCATTGATTCCGAGAGAAAATGACCGGTTTGACAGGTAGTCGCTTAAGGGAAGTTATGACGTAAGATAATAAGAGAAGCGATAATACCGTCTAATTTTTATATTCACTATGAAGTTTGATATGCCTTTAAGTATATTAATGTGATACCTTCTAATTTACCCTTAAGCTTCACGTATTTTATAGCTTTTTCGCACGTTCGTTTTTAAACAGAACAAAATTATCAATTCCCTAATTATGCACTGTTTTTCGACACATCGTCTTCTTTGTCTCTTTTCGTTAGTAGACTCGATTCTCAACTTGACTTAAAGTTGCAATTTACACCCTGAAAAAACTTCAAAACATGCAGGAAAATCAGCTTCGTCTAAAACGCTGTTCCAACTCGGCCTCTTGCGGGTACGGGCGCCCGCGTGCAGACGTGGGCAGCCGAGGAGGAGGCGGTGGTTGTGGAGGGGCAAGCGCTCGTATCACTATCGCTTTGCTTTTCGTGGAAGCAACAGGAGTAGTGCGATGGTTGGCAGAGGAAGCAACAACCCCTTTGTCTGTCTCATTGGATATCATGCCATCGCCGATACAGTTGAAGATATCAGATTTGCAGAACTCCCTACTTCTAAAGGACAGATATTGTAATACACTTAATTGGTCAAGATTATATCAGAATTTACTTGTGGAAGTATTCCCCAAGCTTCATAAAATGATGCGAGGGGTCAACATGTTGTAAGTAGCTTTCCTCTACAATGAAAAGAATATAAAGCAATGAGTACACGACCTTGAAGAGCGATGTATTCATCGCAACAGACCCAGGACTAACACCAGATATTACTTCACTTGTTTTAAGAAAAATATGTACAATATTAATTTCATAAAATGTAGTTGTTATATTGAATCGAATTTTACGATTCCTGTTAAAAAGGTTTCTTTCCGAGTACGAGCCCCTGTGAGCTCTCCGCTCCCTGCTTCAGCTATCACCGACGAATTGTCGGCAAAGGCCAAGGCCAACTCGCACCTCCCGGGCTTATGTTCAGCGAATGTTAACAGCAACCAGTGCCCGCGGTGGCTCGCCGTTGCCCGCGGTTGGGCAGTTGAGTTGGAACAGCCTGTTCTAAAACAACGTACTCCCGTAAATCAGCCACTCTCAATAGTATCTCAACTTGACTTTATAGAATCTCTGTAACCTGGCAAAGCGTCAAGTCACAGGAAAGCACTACATCAATAGCAATATTTACGGGAATCATGCTTTTTACAGTGCATTGACTCAAAATTGCATTATAGACGGGAAGGTATGACAGTTTCAGTTAAACTGCATAGTTATACCTGTAGGACATGTGCCTGCACGCTGACCGCTTAAAAGAGGGAATATTTACGTGCCATGTGAAAAAAATGATTGTTCCACAAAAAAAATCACAAAAAGTACTTTCACCGGAACTTTCGTAAAATAAAAATAGAAAAGTAATTACTTTGTGTGTTTGGTATTAATTTAAATTTACCTAAATATTCAAAAAGCGTGTTACATTAAAACTAGAGGTGCTGCAGAATGACACAGACTTTCTCGTAGTTAAGTTTTGTAATTTCCTTCGTGTAGTCTGGCTCCATTCTGTGGCCAGCTGCCATCTATGGTCACCCTAAGTACATTTTTTGACAACCTCAACATTTCGGTTTCCTAATAGTAGAACCGAAATATTATTCTAAGAATATTCAAGAAGAATAAAAACTAGTCTACAAAAGAAATTTTCATTGAAAAACTTAGAGCTGTTTTTAAGAAGATGGCGATTAAGCATTACTGTAAATCCGAAATTTAAACCTTATTTCGTAGTTATTTATTGAGTTTTCGAAAAACTTTATTTAAAGACATCCACTCACACATGTAATAATTATACAAATTGATGGAAATGTGCATATGAACGGCATGAGACATATTTAAAAAAAATACATTGGTGTAATTTAAAAAATAAGAGAATACACCAAAATGAATTTTGTGTCGTCCTAAACAGTGTATATTTTTCTACCCATACACAAAATTTGAAGACAAAATTTGGAGCCGCTTTCGAGAAAATCTTGATCTCGTAATTTTTTAAAAATTGCAAACATTGTACGCACTATTGCACGAAAAATACTAAAATGTACAAAACAAAATATACATGACCTTAATGAAAGAACTATTTAGACAACAAATTTCATTTGAAGGACAAGTCCGTATCTTCAATATTGTAATTGTAAGAAGTTGAAATAGAATTTTTTTTACAATTTCTGAAAATTCAGACTAAATTCTTAAAATCGAACCTATGTCACCTTTATAAGTGTATTTTACTCTATTCTTGCAAGAAATTTAAAGAAAACATTTGGAGCCACTTTTGAGAAAACTTTGAAAATATTCATAGGGCTTCAAGTAGCCCCACAAATTAATGAATGCTTTTCAAAATCGCAGAGCTTTGGCTCACGCAAAAACGACAGGGGTTTCTTCTATTGGAAAAACTCCTCGGCATGGTTTAGGTGCTAGGTTTGTTCACATACACTAGACAGACGGACGGACGGACGTTTTGATTTCAATTGGTTTCTCGGCATCAAAGACCCACTAATCTGGAAGTCTGGCTACACCACGTGTTAGAGGATGTTTTTCTCTTAATTTAGCAACTGGATTTATCCAATTTCTCGTTATCGGGGACCGGCAATGATTTTTTTCTGCCGAAAATTCTGCCGTTTTTACGCGCAGCATTGCATAACTTTCTCTATACTACGTATATTACTCCGTACGTATGCGAGAAAGTAAAAAAGGTGAATGAATCATCGTGCCGTGCTTCTCCAAATGGTGTTTTTTTTATAAATGCGAGATCCTGAATTGGAATGAGTGTGTCACCTATAGACGTATATTAATGGTTCCGTTTGCTTGAAACATAAAGCTTCAAATTTCAAGTATTCAGTTTTAATACAAAATAAATGAAAACATACTCCGGGATCTTCTACCTTTGAATAAAACAATGGATAATGAATATTGATCCACATTTACTTAAACACTTTGGCTGAGGGTTACTCTCTGAGCACAATTTAGGGATTTTTTTTCTGAACGAAATATGGTTAAATTACATGGTTAAATTATCTACAAAACAATCTAGAAACAATGTAATAAATGGTAGAATGGTCTCGTTAACGCTGAAAAAGAAGACATCGCTTGGTTTCACAATATTCGTTATTTGTTAAATTATCCCTCTGTAACAAGATGTGTTGTAGCAAAAACGTGTAATAAAGCGTAACTGTGTGAATCGGTTTCTTTTTCAGATATCTGGAGTTGTCTTCCCTGAGGAGTGATCTCGAGACCTTGAAAGAGTTGAACAAGTTACAACGCTTGCGAAAGAACAAAAAATCAAACGATAGGACATCTTGCGAAGAACTAACTGCTAGGTTTGTGAACGGAAGGAATAATCAGTGGATCTGCTTCCCAAGTAAGCGAACACTAAAGAAGTATTATGTAACTGAGTAACAAAATTTAGAAATCCCAGGTGATCATGGAACGTTTTTCAGAAGGCACAACTGACTGATTGATTGATTGATTAATTCATTAGTTATTTATTTCCAGTAGCTCCAGTAGCTGTAGTAATTAGTTTCATACGTTATAGATAATGCTTTGATCACGGGAAGCGGCGGTGTTCTTACCCCGCTGGATGGTGATATCTGGCATCGATCCAGACACATCGGCTTGCAGATTTTCCCCACCTAAGCATTTTCCACTAGCAAAGCATCGCCTCAGCCTCGACAAGCTGTCTCAGAAGACACAAACTCTTTATCTTTAGTGACAAAGTGTCAGAAAACAGTTTTTTTGTTCTTCCTTTTCATGTCTATGAAATTGATGAGTTATACATGAAATACAGGTTACTTTCAATTTTTTTAAATAAAATTGTTTTGAAATCCATGGACGAATGAGGATTCTTAAATTAGTATTATAAACCGGGAGAGGTGGCTCAGTGCATCAACTTATATCACTGCAGTGCCTCTGACCAGGAGGTCCTAGATTCGAGTCCCGACGGCACCAGGATTTCCGACACTAGCTTGTCAGCTAGATCGAATTCATTCGCTGTCTGGAGGAGAATACTAGCGGCCGGCTGCTCTGATCGGTAGTTTTCCGTTCTTCTATCAATTCCAGGCGAAGGCCGGAGCACTACTACTATGGAGAAATTACAACGGGCCATAGACAGCACGCGATCTTTCCTTTATCATCCTTGTCCTATCTCTCCCTACTTATTCTTACACTCATATGCTATACACTACCACATATGCTGGGAGACCAGTCGGGGACTTTAGAGTTTGTCCAGGCTGGGATGGGGCCGCGCTGTTAGGAGATACCTGGTTGGGGAAAACCCTGCTAGTCGACGGGATGTCGGCGCTGGATCTCGCCATCCAGCGGGGGAAGATCAGCGCCACCTCGCGATGAAAAAACGTGCACTACACTTACGGGACTAATGACCTCCGATTTTGACGCGCCCAGAATCACTAATAATCAACCAAATGCATTACAAAGTAATCTAACCATAGTTGTATGAGTAATATTTTTATTATCTTCAAAACAAAACAGGAAATATTTATTTTTAGCACGGCGTTCACGTTAACCCTACCCCATCAGAAACTAGATTGGTCGGAAGCCGTTGTCGCTGAGGCTGGAGTGCAGCTGCGGCCTCCGATCGGCGAGTCGCGGATTCCACTTGCACGTATGCTTCGTTTCATCTGCCTGCGCAGTGGCATGGTCGGGTCTTTCACAAACCTTCATGTATCACTTAATAAAACAATCTATCCTTCCCATCACATCTCCCACCCGGTTAGGAGTTGCTGGGCGAATTTGATCTGTCTGCTGACGGAAGTAATGTGCTGTCAATGGGTCTACGCATCACGAGGTGCACACCAATTCTCCGTCACCTTTCGCCGGGGGAGGTGGCTCAGGGCATCAATTGATGGCACTGTAGGGCCTCTCACCAGGATGTCTCAGGTTTGAGTACCAACGGTGGCAGGATTTTCGACACTAGCAAGATCGCCAGGTCGAATTCAGTCGCTTTCTGGGGGAGAATGCTAGCGGTCGGTTGCTCTGATCGGTAGTTTTCCGATCAACACCAGGCACATACCGGAGACGTACTCTAACAAACGGGCCATGGACCGCGCGCGATCTTTTCTTCCTCTTCCTTGACCTATCCTCACCTTTACACACACTTATAATTACATGCACTACACTACCACACGTATCGGGAGACCAGTCGGAGCTTAGAGCTTGTCCCGATTTGGCGTGGTGCCACGCTGGTGGGAGATATCTGGTTGAGAAAACGCCGCTAGCCGACGGTAAGTCGGTGCCGGATCTCACTATCCAGTGGGAATCAGTCAATCAGTCAACCGCCAACTTCCAGTGGAAATCATGCACTACACTGATGGGACTAATGATCTTGGGAGTTGACGCGCCCGGAATCACTAATCAATCAATCTGCCACCTTTCCTTTTCCTTTCTTTTTTTTCCCTAGGGCTCTTTATCCAGCCGACAGCCGGTTGCCCTTTACGTCCCGAAGGGACGCATATGCGACCATACACTAGA
Source organism: Teleogryllus occipitalis (assembly GCA_011170035.1). NCBI lineage: Eukaryota > Metazoa > Arthropoda > Insecta > Orthoptera > Gryllidae > Teleogryllus > Teleogryllus occipitalis. Next base: position 91,835 of record BLKR01002744.1, read on the forward strand.
CACACACTCTTGCGGGCTCCTCTGATCTGGGGTCAGCAGAACGCGAGGCCCTCCGCGACAACACACACACAAAGTCAAGGGACAAACAGCCATGCCCAAGGCGGGACTCGAACCCGCGACCCTTCGGACCGAAGCACTGAGTCGGTACTCGCTCTTAGCCACCTCGGCCATTCAGGTCGGCTCCTTTCCTTTTCCTCCCCAACTTTAATTGGTTCCGAGTGTCGCGGCGGACACGGGGCTCAAAGGCGGCTGTAGATGCACAGAGCCGCAAAGGAGCAATGGACCTTAGCAGCGTGAAGAAGTGGGTCGCTGAATGCATGTGCATCAAGGTGCCAAAAGGCAGTGATACATCGGTATCCATACGGATGCGATATTAAGTCCAATAAAAAGAAAATAGTTACTACAGGTTAGGGAAAGAAATAATGATTGTTCGTTTTTATTATTCCTGTTTTCGTTTTTATATATTTTCACCGAAAAATGTGAAACATTTCTTTTTGGCCTATAGCGCGAACGCAAAAAAGGATGTTCAAGATACTTGACTGTTAACGAATGGATTAAGTCATAATCGTTCCATAATGCCCCGGGAGGTGTTATCACAGAATAAGATGGGCCATCGCAGGTCATGAAACAGATCATGAAACAGCGATGCAGATTAACAAACCCTCTATATCCTGATAATGACACACTCGGTTCCGAGGTAGGAATTTTAGGTATTTAAGCTTTTCCCCCTTTTCCTGGGAAGAGCACACATTGGGGACTGCATTGCCTCATATTACGCAAAGGATGACAAGGAGATCTTGGAGAGTGAATGATTATGGGCGGAATAAATTGCACACGAAGTACGTGATTGAAAGGGAAAGTCCACCACGCCACAGTCACGTGTAAAACTTCTATGCCTTAGGTGGGTCTCGAACCCTCAACCTTCACATACGAGGTCGGCATCCCAAGCCACTGCGCCATCTACGCAGGATCAGTTTTTGTGAGATACTATTACAATTGGCCTTGCAGTATTTCTTTGTCGGTCTTCCTTCACCTTACGCCTCTGGTTCTTCAAGCGGGAATAGGTCGCTTGAACATTCAATTCTCACTATTTCAACAGTCACCACAAACACAAATATGCCACCATTTAGATTATTTCATTGCTAATTAATTGCACTAACATTAATTTAATTAGTTTTAGATTATCTGCGGAATTAATGACAAGCGGTCATTACAATCGGTTATCTCAAAAATAAATTTACCATCAATTAGAACGAGTTAATAGCTAATTAAGTGTGCAAACTCTAGCAATGTCAGGATATAAATGAATCCGTGTATTATCAAGGGACGGGCACCAGTGGAGACCATCGCCTAAATTTTGATTTTATTCAACATTTTGAGCATTTTGATAAGTAGTATTTAGGAAGATTTATTATTGAACTATATTGGTATATGAAGACGCAATACACTACAAATGTTTCCAGAATTTATTCTGAATGTTCCGTTTTCGAGTGAATAGTTTCGAATGTTTTATTCCACAGACAAAGACGCTGTAATAACTTATGTTAAACCAAACGGCATGTTTCGACAAAAAGCACATTATTAACAATATCAATGACTTTCAGCTTCCTAAAATCCTTGAGACCATAAAAAAATCAGGGGTGATTGGAAATGATGGGATGGCACTAAGCTAAACTCATTACAAATCGACAGGTTAAATGTGAAATGATGAGCACTGGAACATGATCAATGTTCAATGTTGCACCATTAACATTACATCCACACATATCAATATGTTGGGAGCGAACTCAGTGATGACAGCAGGAATCTTGTGATATTACATGATAAATATGAATAAAGAAATAATAAAATCAAACGTTTTTATGTTTTTTACAACATAGTCTCGGAGATAGCTTTCTCGAATCATTTTCCCAATCTTCAGTGGGGTCCACTAACACACTCGTGAAATCAAATAGTCAAAAGAACAAATCGAACTAGGATGCCGCCATCTTAAGATATCATTTTTGTGATTTTATTATTTCTATATTTCATATTTATGTTGACAGTTCTTGTTGACAAGGGATAGAGATTCATATGAAATTTGCAAGTTTCTCCAATTATCGACTAAATTACGACAGCGTTAGTGTTGTTTTCTTTTCGATTGCTTTCCAGAAACTACCATGCGGTATGTGTCCGACCTTTTCCTTCTGGGCCTAAACTCATTTCACATGATGAGTCATAAATATGGGCGTACTTTTGAAGCCCCAAGACGTTCCTTCTCACTCTGACTTTTTCACATTACTTAAATGTAGATCATAAAAATTCGTAATTTGAAGTGAAGCTCTTGCCATACCAACTCATGATTTTGTGTCGAAGTTAGACAAACAACACCCGAACGAAAGACTGGCTTAACATAAGTGTGGATACGCGACCTAAGTTTCTTGCGAGCGCAACAAGTTATATTCAATATCTGGTTGTGTCAAAATGCATTTGCTACAAAATTTGTGGGTTACAAAATTGGTTTTCTTAATAAAAACTCATCTAGCGCTGATATAAACCTTTCATCACATTTAAATTTTCTAAACACAAATGGGACATGATTAAGAATTATCTTGCACATATCATCAGGCCGAGTCAGGGATGGTAAACCTTCATTAGTGGTGCACGCTCATTTGATGACATACTTCCATTGATCATTTCAGAAGGGGTACACAACTTTCACTAGGGAGGGCATACGTTCTTCTACCCCTTTTCACTCTATACATACACAAGGTACGTTATCAGGCTCGTGTACTTTTCAGAACGTAAGAACAAACCGCACGTGTATTTCTTTGTATAGATAGCACTTGGTAATCAGTGATTGTAAAAATCAGTATCTCCTCTCTTCACATTTTTCGTTCAGAGGTGATGGCGAGAGGTCGGCTGCAGCTCCACTAGCAGTTCATGTTTTCAGCCGCAGACGCGAGGACAGCTTCTAAGCAACAAAATGCCGTTTTATAGCATTAAATTTCAACATGCTTATATCAGCCTAGCAATTAATGTGGAATTAACCACTCTGTGAATAGAGTTTGTCGAAAGCCAACGAAGTTGCTTCAGAAATAGAAAACCACAGAACACATCCCTCTATAGTTTTACAGCAGCTTGCCTCAAATCACCAGAAAGCACACCTTACATTAAGTAGAACTCATAAGACATGTATTACAAACAATTTCACTTCTCCCCTTTCTTAAAAAGTTTTCCGCAATGTGACTCCTAGAGGTTTTCCCATACAGAATTTATTTTCCCGAAACGATATTATTAGGATTAAGTTTATTTTAAGCTAACAATACACACGTAGAGTGTGAACTGATCTTTGTAAAAAATGAAAATGCTTATAATAAAGGAAATATCCCCCACATTTTAGATACGTAAATAAGCTATCGCAGAAGTTATTGCAGCATTCTCGCCTCGCTACATGGTAACAACCCAAGTGTTCGGGTCAACGTAATGATAACCCACATTTCACGCATTCAAAATAAAGATCACTGAATCCCTCCCCCTCTGAAAAAAAACTAATGACACTTCTCCTGGCACAGAAACAACTCTTCTCTTGGCACACAAAAATCATAAGAATGCAGAACACTTTTGCAGCATCCCCTTCAATTGTGAAATGTAATCGGAGGTATTTTACTAAGCTTACAAATCCCGACGAGTCGGAAGGGATTTCAGATGCGTCGAATAAAGTCAGGCCCAGGGTGCCGAATATTGGAGGGCGTATTGTGAGAAAATTATTTAATGCTGGTGTTAGTATATGAACACAAGGGGCCTTCAGAGCCTAAAATTCGTCCCCGAATGATGTACACGGAGGTGTCAAAAATGGAAAAACTCCTACTATCATGTTGGATCTCTTTTTACCTGGCGAAGTGCAGTAACTCGATGGAGCATGGACTCAAGCCATTGAAAGTCGAGGACAGAAATACTGAGCCATGCTGCCTCTACTACCGTCCATAATTGCGAAAGTGTTGCCGATGCAGGATTGTAGTGCACGAAAAGACCTCTTGATTATGTCCCATGAATTTTTGATGGGACTCATGTCGGGCGATCTGGGTGGCAATGTCATTAGATCGAATTGTCCAGAATGTTCTTCAAACCAATCGCGAACAATTGTGGCCCGGTGACATGGCGCATTGTCATCCATAAAAATTCCATCGTTGTTTGAGAACATGAAGTCTATGAATGGCTGCAAACGGTCTCCAAGTAGCTGATCATAACCATTTCCAGTCAATGATCGGTTCTGTTGGACTAGATGACCCAGTCCATTCCATGTAAAACAGCCCATACCATTATGGAGCCACCACCAGCATACACAGCCTTGTTGACAAATTGGAGGGGCTTAATGGGGTCTGCGCTACACTCGAACCCTACCATCAGCTCTCACCAACTGAAATCGGGATACTTCTAGCCATCTTTCCAGTCGGCTAGGGTACAATAGAAATGGTCACGAACCCAGGAGAGGCGCTGCAGGTGATGTCACGCTGTTAGCGAAGCACGCGAGCCGGCCATTGCTGTTATAGCCCATTAACGGCAAATTTCGCTACACTGTCCTAACAGATTCGTTCGTTGTACGTACCACATTGATTTCAGCGATTATTTCATACAGAGTTGCTTGTCTGCCAGCACTGACAACTGTACGCAAACGCCGCTGCTCTCAGTCATTAAGTGAAGGCCGAAGGCTGTTGCGTTGTCCGCGGAGAGACGTTATGCCTGGAATTAGGTATTCTCGGCACACTCTTGGCTCTATGGATCTCGGAATATTCAATTCCCTAATGATTTACGAAATGGAAAATCCCATGCGTCGAGCTCCAACTACCATTCCGCGTTCAAAGTCTGTCAATTCCCGTCGTGCGACCATAATCACGTCAGAAACTTCTCGCATGAATCATTAGAGTACAAAAATCAAGAAAAGGGAGTGGGACGGATGCTTTGCGAGTGCTCCTCAACATGTTCACTCTTCTATATCTTGTTGTCATTACGTATTACGACATAGTGTATATGTTCAATTGGAGCAACCTTGCTCTAGAATCCCCATTCAGAGGGTGATTTCCTTTGATCCTGTGTATTCGTCGAGATATGCTGCCTTGAAACTTCAAATCCAGTTATAAAGTTTCAGTTCTCTGGATGTCGCCACTAATGCTTTGCAATCATAACTTAATAATATGGTATCTAAAATCCAAATATTACTCCGAATAAAATAATTACAAAAAGATTTTTTTTAAATATTCTTCTTTAGTTTCCCTAGACGCTTCAACGTATTTCACTGTTAATGTTTCACTACAAATTTAGTGAGTTTTGTTCTACGGTACGATGGAGTTCTCAGCAAATATTACAACTCCACAATTTAGGAAATGCTTTATTCGCTGCTTACTTTAATTGCTTACTTTATTTTACGTCCGCAGCAACGAAAAGACAACATATGAATGATTTCGGACGTATGCTGAAAAACAAAAAATTAATTTGCTTATAATGTAGCTTATAATACATACTAAAATAAGTTTTGTAGGCGGGCACATAATAATGTTCAATGGTTGTGTCCAATAAACTGAATTTATTGCTTAATTTAATTAGTGAATGTTTTTACAGTTATTAAAGAATTAAAATATACTGTGATAACTCTTAAAATCTACAAAAAATTAAATTTTACAAATGAACAGTACCACAAACGATTAGCACACTCATTTGGTCGATCTGGAAATGTTAGAGTAGTTCGTGATCATGTAGTACGTACATAGTTCATGAAGTCATGTTCGCGTTCATGTATGTGCCTTACAAAAGACTTCTAAGCTATCTTCATTTTTCAAAAAATACAATGTATTCTTCACAACCGGAATCGAAACTCCATGGCGCATAAATTTAGGATAAGTTTCCAATTAAAAGAATACTTCATTCGTATTACGAGAAGATATATTATCGTTCATTTATCAATTTGATATTATAAGACAAAAATATCATGTCAGTTCCATTGATATTACAAAAGTAGTTAAGAAAGTCAGGCCACTGTCACATAAGTGATAACGAAGTATTACTAACACTCGTTACCAAGAATATGCGTGGCAAAGCAAACGAACTTTGTCGTTATCCGCATGGCACTCGTAATTCGTCCCTGACACAGGCACATTCAAAAAGTAATTGGGGGCAATTTTAGTTCAAACAGCACCATCTCATACACATTTTTGTAATAATAAAAACAAAACTTATCTCGTTTTTTTAAGTATATTCATAATGGAATTGCCCCTATGAACCTGATAAATCAATTGTATGGCAATTATTTTAAATAAATTGAGTAGAATTACAAAGTTACAAAAATGTTTATGTTTGGAGGGCGAGGCTAGATCCCTACGGGATCCGCCACAGTTGATGTATACTCTCAGAAATTGTGGATTCGTGTTACATCGAATATTAAATACTGTGAACCCTCGTTAGCACGAACTCGCTTAACACGGATTTCGCCAAAACACGAAAAAATTTCGGTACCGGCAAGGGATTACTGTAATTAGGGATTCCATAACACGAAAATAAATATTCCATAACACGAATTTTTATAATACGAATTCCGATTATTTTGGTCCCTTAGAATTCGTGTTATTGAGGGTTTACTCTTTGGCAATCTTTAACCCTAAAGCGAGCGCATTGGTAAATTATCATCACCGATTAGCCTTTTGCTCTCTCGTTCCTAGAAAATTCTCCCAACATACCTCACACTATTTTTCATTCAATCTCTGTTCGTGTGCGCAGCGTTGTTTGATTACGTTAAGTTTTTATCATTTTCTGAAACAATACTTTGTGTAAACAGAAATCACTGTGCGCCTGGTGATCAGGTAAAATCTTTAGGTGGAACTACGTTTGGTTTTCACACATTTTGAGGGATTTTTAGTTAAAAATTTTAACATTTTCGATTTTAGGTCGGATAAAAACGTAGAAATAGTAAATTAGCAGCAAAAAAATAAGTTGCATACATTGGAAAACCAAGTGACGACGATGAAGTGCAATAAATATTCTAACTTCGTACGTCAACATTTACAAACAGTAAATTTTGTTGAAAGTATCAAAGCAGTATATTCAGAATAAGATTGTTAGTAGTTTTTTTCAGAATCAGCCATGTTAAGCCTTACTTCATGATTGCTTTTGCAGTTAATTTTTGTATTGTATTACATGTTATAATTTTTTATTGATACTGTTAGATTTTGCGTAATTACAATTTACCATAGAATAAATCAAAATCTAATTTAGATATTTATGAACCGAAAACCCACAATAATAGAGTTGTGAACGAAATTCACCACGCGCTTGGTGCAGAAAACGAAATATATGCCGAACCCTCTTGCTTGAATAATTTGATGAAGATCTTTTAATATCACACGCAATGAAACGAAAATACAGCAAGAAAATATTTTCATTTAATATACATTTAATTTATTTTACAGTAGAGTACCGGTACTAAAGGACAGAGATCAATGCAATCGGTTTCTCATTTTTTTGAAAAGCATAAAATTGTACGGGGATATGTAAGATATGTGTATAAACTTTAATAATGTAATGTGAATGTTCCCATAAATGTCATAACTTCCCATGTGCAAAAATATTAATGTTATTTTGTAGTTGTCGCTAATAACCTTTTGTAGTTGATGCGACATAAAATAAAAAAATAATTTAAAAAAAGTAGAGCACCGGTGTGAGAACTCTGGCTTGTTAAATCCCACCGTCTTCCTTATCCTTTTATTTCCATATTCAGGGGAAAAGTAGTTAACGAAGTGTTTATTTGTTTAAAAAATGTAAAATGTAAAAAAATGTTCAATTAAGGTTTTTTCAGTATTATAGACGTGTGTTCTTGGAACAGTTCACAATACTTTCTTAAAAACATTTGAAGGAATTATATAATCTTCCTTAACGGTTTGCTTTTCGCTTTCCTTCACACAAGTATTAGTACAAACGTATTATTTTCGTCACAAAAATCTTTGAAAAGCTTTTTACACATTAGAAAGCTTGGTAAAACTGCCCACGCGAAGATAGAGCATCGAGGAAATACAACCCTACTCTTTGCAATGTTTAAAATTGAAATTGCAAGGCAATGAAATATCAAGAAGCGCCGAACCATCAAAAATGTAATAGAACGTCCTCATCCTGTATAGTGCAGAGTGAAAGACGTTTCTTTGAAACTTTTGGTCTCAAAATTCCAGGTTTTAAGTTCCTAGAGGGCTTCGTTTTGGAGTTACATAACTAAACAGATTTTAACACTGCTGTCCGAGTGTTGCGGGTTGCATTTAACACGATTATTTATATGATTTTTGTTAAAAAACAAATCCTTCATATTTCTTAAGTTAAAGTGCAATTCATCATGTCTTTTTGAAATTCTCTTTTCTTATAGACCTCATTTATAAAGATTGGTTGCATGTGGAGACTGCAAAACTAGACTATGCTACTGCAATGATATCGGAGAGGATTTACGTATGTATTTAGGATTTTAGAGTCGGATTAATCTGACTCTCGACTTCTAGCGGTGTCCCCAAACCTGGGAACCGTGATTTTATTTATTATCCATGCTTGTTGGTAAGGGAGACAAGTGGCGAGCGTGACGTTTTCCCATCACCGTGTCATACATTGAAGCACACTTGGCCAGCCTGAGCTTTTGTTTCAACACACAGGTATAGAAACTGAGACAATTGTATTAGATAGCTACAGCTCTTTTTTTGCCCCGGCTAAGGACCAAACTGAGGACATGACCAGTATAGGAAAGCTGGTATGATGTCTATACTACACCCCACGGGTGTAGTATAAATAAGAGACTAGTAGAGCTAAAACAGCACGTACTTTCTCGCCCGTATTTTCGCACACAATTACGCGAAAAGTACTCAAGTTTTCGAAAAACTGTACTAGACCTTACTTCAAAATGTATATTTAAGGCAAAGATTTAATTAAGAGAACAATCTCTATCTTTAATATTTTAGTTGAGGAAGACTCCGAAAAAATTATGAACTTTTGCAATTTTCGAAAAATTTGAGTTTTTAGCGAACTTGAGACCTGCACCATTCTGTTAAACGTATTTCACACTATCTAACGACAAAATTAAATAAAAAACGAAGGGGCATTTTTTTAATTTTGAAAATGTCCCAGGGGCTTCATATACCCGCTAAAATTAAAATATTGGTTTCAAATTCAAGAGTTCGCGATAGCAGCCAGAGCGCTTGGGCAAAATCAATTTTTGAGAAAATCGGCTGAACGGTTTAGCCGATAGCGTTGTTCACAAACGGACAAAAGGCGGACAGTCGTTTTGCCGTCATTCGATTTTTCAGCATCAAGGACCCACAAAACGTGGATTCTGGCTACATCAGGTGTTATAGAGGATTCTTTTTCTAAATTTAGCAACTGGATTTATACCGTTTTCGCCGTTTTTAGCGCAGCATTACATAACTTTCTCTCTACTCTCAAGCGAGAAAGTAAAAATGTTCGTCCCGTATGTCAATTTAACCTAGTATGGATAGAGGAAAAGAGTACTCAATCAATTTGAGCAATCTACACCCACTCACAAACAAGCAACAGTGATTTCGTGAATTTCAGACGGTACTGCTAAGAGCATGAATGTGCCAACGGTTAGCAGCTGCTGGAAGAGCACAGTGAACATCAAATAACTCTAGTAGCCAAAATTTATTTACACCACAAGTTTAGCCACGAAGAGAAATTCCATGACAATATTGTTGTGCTCCAGCATTGACAATCATTTTTTAATCCTCTAAATCTCACGTGTAACGCTGTGCATTTGAGGTCGATTATATATCACATACAGTTGACGTACACCGCAATGAATCAGTTTGTTAACGTCTCTCCTTGGTAATAGTCTCTTCGAAGTTGTATCTCGTTTGATCTGCTTGCGATTATTACATGTTTCAATTGAACTTACTCGCTTCCGTTTGCATTGTGATAATAGACAAAATAATCTATGGCACCCAAAGGTGAAATTAGATTAAATTGCAGATGGAGAAAGTTCAGATTGCAAAACCACGCTGCGGTGTCAGGAGCTGAAGGTCTAATTCTCAGGAATACAGTCAGCTTCTTGTTTAATCTATTAATATTTTCTGTTTCCAATTAATGCACTAGAAAAACAGAAAATAACGATTCAAAGACTATAAAAAAGTAGAAATTGTAGTTTTCGATGAGCTTTCGATGTTCTTTCGATATAAGATGCAATATTTGTTTGGTGGGGAATTCTAGTCGAACAGATGCGAATGAAGAGCATGAGGTAAACTACGGACATTTAGCATTAGTATCACACACTGTCGACAGAATCCAATACTTCTTCAATTGTTCGTAGTCTTAGAAGAAGAACATGGCGGAAAAAAGCGTTTATGAATAAATTTTGTAATCGAAACTCTTTTTCCCTTTGACCATCCTCTCCACCTTCGCATACAATCATAATAATTCATTTCCTTCGGGCAAGGGTATTTTTCGAAGGTATATCGATAACGTCAATTTCTACTTTTTTCTAGTCTTTGAATCCGTTTTTCCTGGCGCTTGAATTCGAAACATAAAGTGGATAAAAGATAAACTCTCTGTACACGTAAGAATGCAGCTTCTGATGTGTGGCCTTGCGATCTGACATTTCTCCCTCAACATTTAAATCTAATTTCACTCTTGAGTGCCATACTTTAGTATTTTATCCATTATCATAATGACAACGAAAGCGTACGACATGCTATGTAAAACTCTCTAATATCTTCCGTTTTATATTTCATTTAAATAATTCTGTTTTTATAACTTCTGAATGTGTATTTGTAATTCATATTTGAAGATGACATGCAATATTCAGAAGCGAACTTTTAATTGTTATAATGGTAAACAAGTGTGAATGACGCGTGAATGTAAGAAAGAGAGGCAAAAAATCTAACTCATCAACGAAAACATCTCAGAATATTTAAGACAAAAATTAAAAAAATCTTACTACCTATAAGTTAGGCATGCCAAAGTGCATGTATTTCTAACTGCGTCATTAAATCAAGTTAAATTTTAGTAAGATAAAGCCCTCTCCCCCTCTCTAGCTAATTAAGCTGCAAGGTGCATATAACCTCCCGCATTCACAGGGTTACTGCGGAGGGGGGAAAAGTGACTTCGGAGTGCGGCGCAGAGGAGCGGGGGTGCGGGGGGCGGATGCGGCGTCGCTGAGCAACGGGTCGGCGACGGGTCGCCGCGTCTTCGCCCTGACTGTGGCCGCCCGCGCGTACGCGTCGGCCAGGCCATCGAACCTGAGCCAGAGGACAGGGTTTGAGTAATTTAGCGCTGTGCAGGATTTGACCGAGAGAGGTGGCTCAAGACATCAACTGATGTCACTGCATGGTCTCAAACTGGGAGGTCCTAGGTTCGAGTCCCGACAGTGTCAAGATCTTCGACACTAGCTTGTCAGCTGTCTAGAGGAGAATTCTAGCGGCCCGTTGCTCTGGTCGGTAGTTTTCGGTGGTTTCTCCAAACAATACCAGGCGAATGGTGCAGTACTCTAACAAATGGGCCACGGACCGCGCGCGATCTTTCCTTCCCATTCCTTGTCCTATCCTACACTTCACTTACACAATCTTACATGAACTACCCTTTCGAAAATGTCGAGAGGCCGGTCAGGAACTTTGAGCTTGTCCCGGCTGGGGCGATGCCCCGCTGGTTGGAAATACCTCGATGAGGAAAACCCCCGGAACTGACGGTAGATAGGCGACAGATCTCTCCATTCAGTGGGGAATGATTACCGCCACCTCCAGCAATAAAACAAGCATTACACTAACGGGACAAATTACCTTATCGGTCACTTGACGCGCCCGGAATCACTAATCAAGCAACCAACTAGAATTTGTATTTATCAATTATATGACCCATAAGGGGCAACTGACTTCGAGCCGTTAGATTCCGTGGTTCCTAATCAGTCACCCAACCATGGACCCACGATGTCTCGACTACGCTTAACCTTCGTGATTTCACGTATGGTTCGATTAAAAGAAGTTGGTGATTGACAGTTGCGAGTGGAGGATAGCAACGTTGCCACGTTGCGTGTTCCCGGGACAAAAATAATCACTTGAAATACTTATAAAAGGACCAAAATCATGTACTCACATTCTGGCATTAAGCAATAAGTGGCTGCTTTAAATAAGTGGAGTGATCACTTGCAGAGGTACTTATTAGTAGGTACTTATAAGAGGATCCATGAGCCACCGGCGGTGCGACTCTTATACAAAAACAATAAATTGTGTATTCCTGTTAACCAGGCCTGCCCAGCATTTTGTACTTTCACTAACCTCAGAAGCAATGCGCGAGCAACTTGGGTGCAAATGCGAAAATCGATGAAAAGTAGGGATGAGAGTCATTGTAGGAGTGGGGACCACCAATTAGAAAGCGCAATTCGAACCATAGCGCGTAAATTGGAAAATAACTCGGCGAGAAAATGACGACCGCATACAATTCAAGTAAAGTTTGCCTTTTGTATTATATTGGAAATGTTTGTGTCCATACATGACTGTAGGAAACATGAAACTACAATGAATTATACATATTTGATTTCGATAGCAAGTATTATAATTGCTTGTAGAACTGATAATGTGATTCGCTTTGCTACGATGAAGTCACAAATTCACAAATAATCGCAAATACTTGTGCTGTTAAATATTACCCTTCTTGAAATTGACTGTATTCCATTTTTATGTCAATCTTAATGTGAGAGATTGCTCTCATAATTTTCTTTATTTTGCTATCATTTGAAAATTATAACATTCCTGGTCAGTCAATAATTAAAATTGTAAATTTTGTAAGAATTAAATAATAAAGTGTTAAAAAAGGCCATTGCTTTAAAATATTGCTTATGAGCATCAACAAAAATGAACTGCTCTGAAGAACGTAAACAGTGAAGTCGGCTCGTAAGTGCAGAATGCCTGCGGGAGTAGGCGTGGTGCAGGCCTGTCCTTAACCCTGAGGTTGGTTGATTGATTGATTGATTGATTCATGTTTCCGGGCGCGTCAACTGCTATGGTCATTAGTCCCGTTAGTGTAGTGCATGTTTTTTTCTCGGGAGATGGCGGTGATCTTCCCCCGCTGGATGGCGAGATCCGGCGCCGACCTACCGTCGGCTAGTGGGGTTTCCCCCTAACCAGGACTCTCTCACCAGCGGGGCACCGCTCCAGCCGGGACAAGCTCTAAGCTCCCGACCGGTCTCCCGAAATATGTGGTAGTGTAGTGCATGTTAGTGTAAGTGTGTGTGTAAGGGGAGAGGATAGGACAAGGAAGAGGAAGGACAGATCGCGCGCGGTCCGTGGCCCGTTTGGTAGGGTACTGCTCCGGCATTCGCCTGGGGTTGATCGGAGAAACCACGGAAAACTACCGATCAGAGCAGTCGGCTGCTAGAATTCTCCTCCAGACTGCGACTGAATTCGACCTAGCTGAAAAGCTAGTGTCGAAAATCCTGTCGCCGTCAGGACTCGAACCTAGGACCTCCCGGTTAGAGGCGCTGCAGTGACATCAGTTGATGCACTGAGCTACCGCTACCGGTCCTGAGGTTGGAAAAATACGTTTCGCAGAGGTCTACTTTACTCATCATTTTTATGTGCCCAATACACATTAACCTCCGAAATATTTGTTTTAAAATACGGAAACGAAGGAAATACGATTTGAACGAAATATTATCCACATGGTTTGTGGTCACCCAAAAAATATATTTCGATGTATACTTTTGTGTAGGTTTGCTGACCATTCTGCACAACGTGCCGGCGAGCTCGAATTCCATCACAGCGTTCCACGAGAGGAAACCGACGACCTCTCTCGTGCGTCCTTGACGTTGCGCAGTGAAACGAGCAGTGAGGAAAACCTCATAATAGAGAACGGAAGTCGCATTGTTTACCACTCTCCCGACTAATATTTTTTTCATGCACTACGGAAGAGATGAGTCAAATGTAGAGTTCATAATCTTTTTTTACGTTTTTTTGAGTCCCCAGCTTTTTCCGCCCTAAGTGGAATGAAAAGTTTTGCTGGATGAGGGTTGATTGATGACTTTAATTGAAGTGGTCCAATGAACCGATGGTAGAAAGTGAGGCAAGGGAAACGAGATAACTCCGAAAAAAACTTACCGGGAACCTGCCTTGAACACACACACACACACACACACACACACACACACACACACACACACACACACACATTGGATGGACGGGAGTTTGAACCTCGGTATCCAAAAGTGGAAGGTGAACGCTCTGACCTTTACATCACGGATCCTTCTCAAGGTTTGAGAGGAGAAACAGTGTACTCAGAAACTGAATGTTTTGCGAGCCTTTTCTTACCAACTTCAGCAAAAAATTTAAGCAGATCTGTTGATGAAAAGTTGCGACTTCACATCGATCCCAGGAGGAAACCTTTTCATTCTTTGTAGCATACGAAGTCCCATTTTGAAAGATGCGAAGGTTCCACGAGAAAATCGAACACACACGAAATAGAAGGTAAGCATATGCTTCTGTATTGACGACCTCCTTACTGAGGTGTTCACAGTTGAGTTAATGTCTAGTGTTCAACCAAGAGATAACAACTGACTATCCAAGCGAATTCGCAGGTTTTTGCAGAAGATCACTTTCACTACGTTTCCTTCAAAATTGAAATGTCCTGTCAAATACTTAAATAATACGTACCTCAGTGAAATCGTGAGAGTAAAAAAGTTGCAGTAATAAATTCATAATATACAAATAATAATATATAAAATATATAAATAATAATACGATGATGATAATGACAAAAATTAATATATTAATGCGTCAAGATTCAGGCTTGGTCTGCATCCTATCCAAATGTAATTTAGTAGGAAGGGGCTTCTGAAATAATAACCAACACACAAAAAATATGGAAGGTAAACGAGTAAATGGCTTATCTCGTAAAAAATACGCAGTTGACAATGCAAGAGTGAAGTGTGTTATGTTGATGGGAAGCGCGTTATACGCGAAGAGCAGTTGTCACAAAAATAGCTTCGCTTCGTTTAAGTTGCATCTAACAACACAGGTTTTGCAAAGGTACAGTTTGACTGCAGTTATTACGAATTTCGTCTCATTCTTACAGATGAATGGATAAAAAGATGTAATCTTCTACAATAAAAAAAATACGTATCCATATGGATTTCCACAAGATTTCTCCGGTAACCACAGAGTTTACCTCTCTTACAGTTTATAATCAAAGATAAAACTGTGTGATCTTTTAATTTAAAACACGTTTTTACAGTAATAAACGCTTTCAAAAGTATCAAAGGCAGGTACGTTAACTTGAGTGCAGAGAAAACATGAAACAACAGGGAAAACAGAGGAGACAGGTACGAGCGATTGGAGAGCACTCTGGCAGAGTAAGGTTGTAGAAGTAATGTAATCGGCATGTAATAATAGAAATTGTAGTTTTTGATTTATTTATTACTTTATAGCGTACTTGGTATGTAGTGTATAGAAAGTTATGAAATTCTGCAGCAGAAAAGGGCGAACTTTCAGCAGATATATTCAAATGTAGGTCCCTGACACCGAATGGTCATGGCTCAATGGACGAATTTCCAAAGCTAAAAATCTAATCTTGGCCATCAACGGGTTCCCCGGCAAAGCATTTGTGATGACATGCAGTGACTGTGGTGATGATCAGGATTTTTTTATTATATTTTATTTTGCAATTTGTTTGTGAATAAACATTTGGCAAAATTACATAAATTTATGTAAACTAATATTTGAGAGGAGTACAGTTCATTGACCGTACTCCACTAATGACATATTATTAATAAAAAAATATTATTAATTAAAATTTCTACAATGAAGAATATTTAAAATCGATGTGCAAGGTCTGTATGATGTCATTGAAGTCGTCTGATGAAGTCACTATTGTCTAGTAAGTTGATGGCTAGAATATCTGGATAGTTATGTAGCCTTTGTAGGTATTTTGTACTGGTCTTGTTCATTTCTTCTTTCATTGTTGGGATCTGTTCGTCTTTGTGTAATGTTGCGTTCATTACGTATCAGGGGGCATTTACAATTTTTCTTAAGGCTACTGAGTGGAAGCATTGTAATATTTCAATATACGCTTTATCTATAACGCATATCCTCCAAATTCCCTGCATTTTTGCTGCTCTAAGGTGTTATACAACTGTACTTAAAATGAGATGATTCCACAAGTGTAAATGTTTAGTTAACATAAAGAATGAAAAATTTCAAAGGCCTCATGTCGCGTTTAACTCTACTATGATGTTCGTATATAATTGAAATTTTACAACGAACCTTTTTAGAAATACGTCTTAATGGAATACATCGTTTTCTTCTAATCGAGGAGTCACTGCTTTTCGTATACCCCTGCAGAGTTTACTCGAACACTTTTCAAATGTTTTCATTAACCCATTTCATGAAGCAGTGTACAAAGGGCATTAGCAGTGCGTTGTTTATTACTGTGCTACTGTCTCCTCTACTTGCAATTTCATAACGGCTGCCTTTGACCTCAATCATCTGTTCAGGAACAATGGTTGTTTCTTTCTAAAGCTGAATTGCGGTAAGGAGGTTACAACCCACTTTCAGCAATGAACCCAATGAATCAGGAGAACCATGGTGTACACCAAGACTAATTGGGGAACGTGAAGGACATCTGCGAACTTAATTCTACACTTTGTTTTATTATTTACTATGTAATGTTCAAAATATTAAAAAAAAACAGTCGTAAAAATGTTTTATTTGCGGAAAGGTACGAACAGATCGAAAAAACTATTATTTTTTGACTTTCCAGTGGTCTTTAAATGGAAGCAGCAAACTTGGATATTATCATACAAAGAATCCAAGCAAATCAAGGGTCAGAAATATTATGAAGCACAAGAAATAAATGTAATTAGAGGACGTGTAAATTGGGGTACTTATAAAAACTTAATACAAATCTAAAACCCATTCATCATTTTTTTACTCGAAGAGAATCACGTATCGAGAATCGACGAAAACTCGGTGAAATCGATGTGGGGAGCCATTAAAACCTCATTACATGTTCACCTTGGTTTGGTTGTAAAACCTGGTAGATAAGATCACTACAATAAACGAGAAAGTAGTTACTTTTTTACATTTACCCATGACCTGACTTACCTCGTAGGATAAGATTTTCTTCTTGAAATTAGCAATTGCTTACAGGCAGTTACTAAGAGCGATAAATAACTAAAGTGTACAAAATTAGACTCTAAAAATCTGTAACTATACGATATTTATAGGAACAATCTACAACTGTTCATAGAATACAATTAATAGAATTTTCAGAAAAGAATTTCATAAAATCCTCTATACAGCTACAGAAAAATCAAATTATCTAAAAGGGCTGTGCATTTATATACAACAACCTCCAACGTTTCGAAAATATTAAAACACGTTTTGATGGTGGAAACTTCTGATAAAACATATATATTGCTGGAAACTACATTTTTGGAAGGATCAGAAATTTAAAAAAATATGCAACATTCACAATGTTTTCAATTTTAAAGTTTGTCTCTTGTTAATTTTTAAAATATTTCAAAGCTTCTCTTTTCATTCTTCAAAGCTTCTTTCAAGCAATCTCTTTTCATATTTTGGACCTTTTGAAATGGTTTGAAATGAACACGATATTATATTACATTGATAAGTATTCAGCATGTCAACCCCCGCGATAAACTGACCGTCGTGCAGCATTGGTAATTGGCATGGATCAGTGGCCAAAGCTGATGTTCTTCAATATCTTCACGAACACGTGAATGCTGCACGCTGCACGTTACGTCTTGTAAGCACGATGTCTTTTTCTTCTATTTAGAATGTAACCCACTAGCAGAATTATTTCCATTATAATTACATGATAAGATTCTCTGAATTCGTCCTCACGTTCTCTCATTGACACAGTTGCAGCCAAGTGGAGAAGTGTTTCTTTCAAATTGTTGAATCTCATGAGAACTTTGATTTCTCTCCAGCGACAATCTGAGAATGACGCCCCGCCCCGGCCCTTTTCTTGCACACCTTTCATCCGAAAATGTCTCTAATGAAGGGAGGCTCCGATATTGAAATTGTGCATTTTACCTGTTCCAAAAGATTCTTATCTTTCGAAAGATCTGAAATAATGTTTTGTGCAATTTATGAGAAAACTATAAAAACCTTTACAAGGGAATAATTCACCTCTAAGTAAATAACAAGACCACTAATATATTGAGAGCAAGACACCTTAAGGATTATAATGGGTGTTTCAAAATGAATAGCGGGGTTTTAAAGTGTTATAATACTTATTACATCAGGCTTGCAGCCGCGGGTGATATATCAAATGATAGAGGAACTCAAACAGTTTTACATAATAGCCTACAAGTGTTCAATGTGAGCACCCTTCGTTACTCGGCACACGTCAAGACGATATGCGAGTTCTTCCCAAACTTTGGTTAGTGTCTCATTAGTAATTGCCGCAACAGCTGTTTCAATCCTGTTCCTTAATTCGGGAAGGTTGGCTGGCATTGGAGGCACATACACTCGATCCTTAATAAACCCCCAAAGATAGAAATCACACGGCGTTAGGTCGGGTGACCGTGGAGACCATGGGAAACAAGCGCTATCATTAGGCCCCTTACGGCCAATCCAGCGGTCGGGTACTGTGAGGTTAAGCCAATCGCGTACCTCGTTATGCCAGTGAGGCGGCGCACCATCTTGCTGAAAGATGAAGTTCTGTGGTTCATCCTGTGTCAGTTGAGGGAAGAGCCATAGCTGTAGAGTATCCAGATAAGAGTGACCAGTTACAGTTGCTTCACCAAAATAGAAAGGACCATAAACTTTCTGTCGGGATATGGCACAAAAAACATTCAATTCAGGTGAGTCTCGTTGCACTTGTACCATCATGCGGGGATTTTGTGAACCCCAAATCCGAACATTATGGGTGTTTACTTGACCACTAAGGTGGAAGGTCGATTCATCACTGAATACGACAAGATCCAGAAAATTTTCATTGTCATTCAACAACATGTCGTTAGCAAAGTTGGCACGTAAAACATGGTCAGTAGGCTTCAGAGCCTGTAACAACTGCAAACGATAAGGACGTAGTTGCAAGCGTCGCCGCAAAACTCTCCAAACAGTCGTCACAGGAATTGCTAATTCACGACTAGCCTTCCGAACGGATTTCATAGGGCTACGCGTGAACGAATTACGCACTTGCTCAACGCTCTCTTCACTAGTTCTTGGTCGTCCCGTACTCTTGCCTTTACAAAGGCAGCCAGTGTCTTCAAACTGATGATACCATCTACGAATATTGTTATCACCTGGAGGATCACAGCCGAACTTAATCCGGAACGCACGTTGCACAGTAACAACAGATTCCGTCTTTGCAAACTGTAAAACACAAAACGCTTTCTGTTCTTTAGTCGCCATCTTTGCTACTAGCGCTTTCTATCGGATTGCGGCGGAAACATTCCGCATTGATGCCAACAAACAAAACTGAGTTTCTCTTTCATTTGATATATCCCTTGTGGCTGTAAGTTTGATGTAATAAATATTATAACACACTAAAACCCCGCTATTCATTTTGAAACACCCTGTATATTAAATATGAAAGAAGTTTTGATTAAATTGAAATAAATATAACGAACGAAAGGCACTAAAATTATTTACGAGTGAAGCAGGGATAAACTCACTGTTTGGAGTGTTTGGCAGATCCAAATTATTTTCGTAACTCACCTGGAACAAATCAAAACAAAAAGGTGATAATTTTTTTCAGTGGAGTTAAAATTATATGCTTTATACAACTTCAAGATACAAAAAATTTTGTAAGAACTATTTTATTTTATTATACGTTGCGATTATCTCGGCTAGTTTAAGTTAAATTGTAAGACGGTAACGCACAGTTAAGAGATGTTAACTTGCCGTTCGAATGTTAACTGAAGTTAATTATTTTGACGATAAATTAAGCTGTGCATAAATGCACATAAAATGGAAGGACCACATCCACAAAGAAAATTACTTTTAAAGTGATTTGTTTATACCTCAGATGGTGTTTTATATCACGATTTTCCTCCCTTTTTGTTCTCCTCTTGCCCTTTCTGTTTTCAAAGTATTAATTTAGCTAAATTGAACTTAATTTTTCGTGCTAGTATAATCTGACAATCGTTTTCATATGCATAACCTATATTGTAAGTGACTGACTTAGTCACACATACACACCAGTACTAATAGACTAATGTGGATTATTACTAATACGTCATTACTAATAGGATAGTAATATATAGTAGAGATGTAGTAATATGGTATAGTAGTAATATAGTAGTATTTATTTTTATTTATTTATTTATTTAGTCAAAAACTGTATGTGACGTATGGGGGAGAAAATAATATTATTTAATATTTAGTATAGTAACACAGTCGTGATAGCGATTGTAGGTATAATAGTGATGCATAGGGAAGCAGTATATTCTTTAGATCAGCTTCACTGACGTACAATGTCACATGTCAGAATCGTCTACTTACAAAAAGAAACTGCGATAAGAGTGTAATCGACGATTGCGTTAAAGATATTTCTCAATATGAACAGTTTGATGCATTTCAAGCCAATTTGTTTCGTTCTTTTAAATAATAAATACAAAAAATCAATTGCAAGAGCTTACCATTTTGCTGTTTTTCACACATTTTAATTATTAAAGCCCAGAAATATATTTGGGAGAGATTTTTGCATCATCACAGTGAGGACGTACCTTTCAAATGTTGAGTTAGTTCTCCCAGTATCAGTCATTGGCATTTTTTGTAATTTGTGGTAAGAACAGGTAGATTTCGAAGTTGATTTGGGTCTACTTTTAAGAAGGTATATCTTAAGCGGAGAATGTTACGTAATCCTTCCGGAAAACGGCGAATTTTTGGCAGAAAAACTCTTATTACAATAATAGGGCCCCGGTAACGAAAACGTGGATAAATCCAGTTCTTAAATTTAGAAAAAATCCTCTAAAACGTGGTGTAGCCAGAATCCATGTTTTGTGGGACACTGATACCGAAAAATTGAATGATAACAAACATCTGTCCGTCAGTCCGTTCGACTGAACAACGCTAGCGGCTAAACCGTTCAGCCGATTTTCTCCAAAATTGATATTCCCCAATCGATCTGACTGATGTCGTGGCTCTTGAATTTGAAGGCGATATTTTATTTTGGGGGGTTACTTTACATGAAGCCCGTTTTCAAAATTGTCATAAAATGGCTCCAACATTTTTTATTAAATTTGTTGTTAGATAGTTTAAGCGAATGGTGCAGTCTCATTTTCGTTGAAAACCGTATTTTGGAAAATTACAAAAGTTCAAAATATTTTCGGCATATTCCTATAACTACAATTGTGAATTCTTTTTCTTAAATGAAATGTATTCATCACAAAAAGATCTTCAAATAAGGTCATGTTCAAAGTTTCGATAATATGAGTATTTTTCTTGTAATTTGCAGTCAAACATAGACGCCCGCTTCGAATTTCCTGCCCTTCGTGAACGTAATGTGAGAAGTGCTTGGACGCAGTTGGATATTTTGAGAATACCATTTCATTGTTTATCTTAATATTATTTAACTTAATGTTACAAATCGTAGAACATTAGTTCGAAAACTTATACCTATATTAAGTTTATTTATTTATTTTACGTGAAAAACAGTTAAAAACTATGTGTAACGTGCTATGGGGAGAAGTGAATTATGTGCACGTTTTCAAAATTCTGTGATCGTAAATAATACATTAAATATATTGCAATGTATATACTTGCAATGTAAATGCAAACCTAAGGGTTATACATGTTGCGAGGAAGTAGTGTTTTGTCATTTGCGTGAAGTGTCGAAGTTATTAATTTGGAATATTTATTGCTTTGAGCGTTTCATTCAGGGGCTAATATGAAAGAAATATTGAAAAAAATTAGTACCATCATTTTGTACGAACGTTTATAATAATTACGATCATTTGATATTACCATCTTACGCGATGCTGACATTATGCAGCGATGGATATTTGAGATGCGTTTCCAAGAAGTTCATTGTTGACATCATGAATGGGGGAGATAACGTACGGCGGCTTTATTTACTTAACGTTATGCTACAATGCCTCTTTGTTCAATAAAAATAAAATATATAACAAATAAAATGAACTTTATTAAAGTCGGGAAGAATCTATACAGATACACATAAGGCAATGATATCGTAGTTTTGAATACATTCATAATGGGATATATTGGATAGCATTTATTTATGGATGTTCAATTTATTTGTGAAATTATCCTTGCTTGTTTGTATTTATTGCAATGTCTTCATTGAAAAGAAAATGAAACATATATGAATGAACTTAGAATATCGTGGACTCAGCAAAAAATTGTTTTGTTTTACTGGTTCATTGCTTTGAGAATACGGACATAAAAAAACACATAACGGTATTGTTAATACCATTGCGAGTCTTTCTGATTCTTTATGCCCGCGCGGGTCTTTTCAATACTTTATACCTCCTCTAATAATAACTCGACAAATACATTTTTATGAATTGGATTTATTAAAATTAAGATTCAAGAAAATGCAATACGTAAACGGCATAATGCTCAAATAAGTAAAATAATTCTTTATAAACATTATTTTACTTCATTTATTAGTGATATAATATTATTACATAACCATTACTAAGGGGTGAGCAAGTATGTGCTGTTTTAGACCCACTAGTTTCCTGAGGATGTTGGTAAGTCTTTAAAATAATAGTCACAATATATTTATTTCTATTTTATTGATATTCAATAATCGATTAACTAAAAAATCTCAATATTATGTATCAAAATAACTGAATCAGAATAACTGAGTATGAGACAAAGATTTACGAACTAGAGGGGCTACAGAATGGCACAGACTTTCTCGTAACAATTGTTTTCTAATTTCCTTGGTGTGAACTGGTTTTCAGGTCTTGCCCCGTTCTCTGGCCAGCTGCCATGGTCGCCCTAAGTACATTTTTTTTGACATTTTCTCAACATTTCGGTTTCCTAATAGTAGAACCGAAATATTACTTCAAAAATATTAAAGAGAAGTAAAACCTCCTAAATATAAAATTTTCATTGAAAAATTTGGAGCCGTTTTTTAAGAAGAGGGTGATAAAGCATTACTGTAAATGGGACATTTGAAGCTCTTTTTCGCAGGAATTTATTGAGTTTTCAAAAAGACTTCATTTAAAGACATTTGAAGCACTTCCACTCAAAAATGCAACAGCGTATACAACTCTATGGAATGTGTATATAAACAGCGTTAGAGATATCGAAAAAAATTACATTTGTGTAATTTTTGAAAAAATAAAAGAATACACCAAAATTAATTTTGTGTCAGCTTAAAGAGTGTAATATTCACTATCCTTACACAAAATTAGAAGAAAAAATGTGGAGCCATTTTTGAGAAAATGGCGTTAGAGCGTTTCTGAAAATGCGGAATTTTGAGCTCATTTTAACAGAAAACTGTTGAGTATTCGAGAAACCTTGTAAGACATTATGAAAAGCACATATACTCATAATTACAATAACGTAAAGAAATCGCCTTTAATGCAAATATTACCGACGTGAGAGACAAGTCAAAAAAAAAGAACACTATTTTTTTGGAAAACAAAAGAATTGAGGAATATGGCGTTTATGTCATCGTATAGGGTTCGTTTGACACTAACTATACTAAAAATTTACAGAAAAAAATTGAAGCCGTTTTCAAGAAAATCTTGTTTTGGTAATTTTTTAAAATTGCAAATATTGCACGCACTATTGCACGAAAATTATTGAAGTTTTCAAAAAAGAACTACATTACCTTAATGAAAGGACTATTTATGGGCCACAAATTTCATTTGAAGAAAAAATCTCTATCATCAATTTTATAGTTGTAGGAGGACGCCGAAAAATCCTAACATTTGCAATTTTCCGTCAGTCTGTCCGTCCGTCTGTGAACACTACTGTGAACACTACCGTCTGTGAACACTACCGAAACCATTCGTACGATCTTTTTCAAATTGAAGAATCCCTTCTCGATCTGGCTGTAGTTGAAGCTTTGAGATTTTGGGAAACATTCTTTAAAATTTGGGGGTTCTTTACATGAAGAAGGCCCCTCGTCGTTTTCAAAATTTCCTCAAAAATGGCTCCAATTTTTAAAAAAAAATTATTGTAAGAATAGTGTATAATACACTTCTGAAGGTGGCATAGGTCCCACGGTTAACTCTCTCTGGTTAATTTTCACGGTTCACGGTTAACTCTGAATTTTCGAAAATTGCAAATATTAGGATTTTTCGGCGTCCTCCTACAACTATAAAATTTATGATAGAGATTTTTTCTTCATCTTTTTTTTCATTAATTTTTTCTTCAATATAATCAGTCTGTATTTAACATGAACCAATCCTTGAGCCAAAGTGCAATGCACCCACGGTGCGCCTATGGTTGTTAGTAGATAACCCACAGTTTTATCTTCATTACTTCTCATTAGGGCTTCGTTGGTCTTCCCTTGTCGCAAACAAATTTTAATGTTCTTTTTGTTCTCTTTCTTTCCTAATACCTTAATTTTTCTTTCTTCTCTTTTTGTTCCTTCTGGGATTTCTTCTTCATAAGATATATTTCTTGTCTTCTTTTCTCTACTCTTTCTCTCTTGTTTCTCATGTGACTTTCAAGAAACAGCAAGTCTTTTCTTGGTGGCGTAGATGTAAGCAAATCTCTTTTTATACTTCAACGTCAAACCAACTAGTTTAGTCACCGAATTATTGAAAATAAGAGGCATATTTTCTACAATGTTTGCTACAATACAGCTTTGATGTCGAAGAGATGGGAGTCCCATTTTTACCTATTAATCTTTTCCATCTGCTTCAACATCAGTGCTGTCTGTATCTCTTTTGAGTGATGCTGCCGCTAAGGTCGTACATAGTGGTAAATTATTGATGCCTCTACTGAAAATTTAGAATTTTGAACGTCTTCAGACTCACATTCGTGCGACGATTTGACTAACAAAACCAAGAAGTCTAAATCTGTAAATATATTTCGACTAGTGGCCTCCAGCAGCAAAAATACTACTGAACAAAACTACCCTAAATGATTTACCAAAACGTTGAACGCACAATGCTCAAGAACAACAAATAATATGCTTCCGTACAACATCGCATTATATTACATATATTAACAATAATAGTCTTCACGAATACTGCAATTACAGTATGTAGTGTAGTACATACAGTACAACTGTTCTTTACCTACCAAGAACATAAAACATGATGCTGTTCCGTAAATAGCAAAAATTTAAATGTTGGCAGCCTCTTCTTTGAAGCTGTACTATCACATGTCAGCTTGTAAGCAGTGACGTACTGTGTATGAAAGTTCAGTCAGTATGAAATTGTATGAGAATAAGCGGAAAAGCACAATCAAAAATTTGCATTTTTCAGTCAAAATCAAAAATGTTCCATTGTTTTCTGATTTTTTCCCGAGTTACTGGGTAGCTAATGATACCACAGAACGCTCTCACATGTCCGGAGACTGCATAACTTCCTTCGGATTTCGGCGCGTCTTGGAAATTATTAATATAGATTCAGAGGGTGGAGTTCTGTGCAATTGAAAACAGAACGGGCTAATTCTATTCTGCAGATGGTAGCGAATTCAGTATTTATTAATCCGGCAACATCCCTTAGATTGAATTTCATAGGATTGTATTTCCTTAGCCAATTGCGAAACGTTTCATAAGGTGACTCGTCGGGTATTTTTAGAACACGGTTCAAGCGGTTGAAGCTTTATGGGTGATACGAGGAGACGAATTAATTATGCGAATGTTATTTTTTTGCGCAAACAGTATATCTTCCAAAGTCTTAGAGAGACTTGTGTCCATTTAAAACCAGCATCGCAGTGTCTTCTGAAGTAGACGAATCCTTCCTTTCGACGAATGCTTACAGCCACTTTTAAAAAACAAGCTGCCAAAATCCAACCAGTTTTCTGAGTAGTAAAGAGGCTCCTCTGAGGAGCTTTCTTCTAAACAGTCGCATACCAGTAGAGGAGGGGAGATCAGCAACAGACCCCAGCGTAGTCTTTTTCCCGATATCCTTGATTAGGTAAAGTGTTACTATTTCATCTTTCAGAACTTTTATTGTTAGAAATGTTCTTGACCGTAAGACATAATTCAATTTTTCAACGCTTTTCAGATATTTACAAAAGGCAATAAATTCAAAAACTTCTGCATGCGTAGTAACTTCGTTAAAACCTCGACGTGTTTGCACATAAACATATTGCAACCTTACTTTAGTAGTATCTATCTATTGACACAACAGTTGCGCATTTAGCGTAACTTATTGTCAGTCATTGGATTGATTAGTGATTACGGGGCTACTAAGGTCATTAGTCATGTGCGACTACTGCATGTTTTATCGCTGGAGGTGGCAGTAAACTACCTCCGCTGGTTGGCGAGATCCGGCGACGAGGGTTGCCGGGATTTTCCCCCACCCGGTATCTTCCACCAGCGTGGCACCGCCCCAGCCAGCTCCCGACTGGTTCCCCTATATGGGCAGAAGTGTACTGCGTGTGAGTTAGTGTGTGTAAGTAAGAGGTGAGGAAAGGACAAGGGAGAGGAAGGACAGACCGCGCGCGGTCACTGGCCTGTTTGTTAGGGTACTGTTCCGGTTCCGGCAAATGATATTGGAGAAACCATGGAAAACTACCGATCAGAGTATCCGGCCGCTAGAATTCTCCTTCAGACAATGGTAGAATTTGATCTATTTGACAAGCTAGTGTTGAAAACCCTGCCATCGAAGGGACTCAAGCCACAGGGCCTTCCGGTCAGTCACAGCAGCGACAACAGTTGGTGCTCTGAGCCACCTTTGCCAGTCAATCATTAGAAGTGGTCTTGTGTTGCAATAATGCACAGGAGTTCTGTGACAGCACACTGTCACGGAGTCTTCGTAGACCACAAAGATGCTTGTTTCATCACAATTGACATTTTTTTGTACATGGTTGAAACTTTTTTTACTAACACAATTTTCGTATTTGTGGTTTATATTTTTAATGTCAAAAACAGATAAAATTTATGTAACGTACAATGGGGATTCATGGACCCTGAAAGAGAGTACAGTATTTTACACCGATTTACTCGTTGGTCCATCAAAATTAATATCCTTGAAGAATTGTGCCGACATTGAATTTGCCGTAATTGAATTCGACATGAGAAGAATCGAAGGTGTTATTGATCAAGTGCTGTAAGTCACCTTATAAGCGTTTTAGGTGCTTAAAACAACAAAACGCGTACTTTTTAGAGAAATCTCTAAGCAATTTGCAGGATCTGCAATACATGATCAGGTCCCCGCCAGGAGACCAAGCCGCGATGAATGACACCTCATTTGTTTCAATTGGTGGATCGAAAGGTTTTTGACCCGGACGGACGGAACCAGATTACTCGATTACTATTTATGGAGAGAATTACCGATATTTGGGAATAATCAGAATGAAACATTTTATCTCATACGTGGAGTGGCTTTTTGACCGATAATAGATGACGCACGCTCTGCGAATAAGCTTAACTGGAATTGCTTTGGTATTCAATTTTTTGTTAAAGCTATATCCAATGATATCAGTAAAATTGGCCTAATAGAATTGCGTAATTTCATTTGCCTAAGATAAGAAGTTAGAGTTTGAAAATAAAACTGCGCAAACGAAAATGTAGATCCTAATTATTGATAGTACGTCAGGAACGTCTCTCAGCCGCGAGCCGAATCAGAGCCTCTCATTAAACATTATATTTATGTTGGTAGCAACCACATCACTGAGAAACAAGTGAAGGGGACAACACTTCCAGTAACTCATAATTGTAACGAGTACGCAGTTTACATTTTCGTTTGTTACAAGCTGCAGTTCGTGCTACCAACATAATTTCTGTTGCTAGCAGTCTCACTAGTCACTGGTGCCAGTGCGGAGAGACTTTACTGGCGCACTATATGATCAACTTACAGCTACTGAAGTTTCAAAACTAGAACGTGTCCTCTAGGAGTAAATTATAACAGCCCAGACTTCGTTTTTCAAACTGTCAAGTCGCATTATCTGTTGCACAAACAGACAAACAAGTTTGTTCGATATTGGGTGCTGTCGGGAACTGAGGAACCTTCCCCTAAATATGGAATTGTAATATTCTTAATCTGTGCATACATTTACTGCCACAATAAATAGTACTCTACATATTTTAAAGAACATCTAATCAACTCTCATGAATACTATTACAAATGATATATTAATTCTTTGAAATTAACTTTTCATGTATGTATTCGTATTTTTATACAACTTATGCATTAGAAGGCAGCGTCTCGTAGTAGATGGTAAGAAGCCGCTATTTGCATAATGTGTACTGCTATGAGTTTAGATATATGCCACATCAAAACAACCACTCAAAACTAATGGTACTAGAACAGCACGTACGTTCTCGCCCGTACTTTCAAGCAAAATTTGTACGTGAAAAGTACTAAAATTTTTGAAACATTGTGCATGACCTTATTTCAAAACCAGTTTTTAAGAAACATTTCATGAAGGGGTAGAAATCTGACTTCATAATTGTAGTTGCAGGAAGACGCCGAAAAAATATAGAACTTTTGCAATTTTCGAAAAATCAGAGATTTCAAAGAAAATGAAATCTGCGCCATTCTCTTAAGCGTCCACTAGCCTATCCAAGGACAAAGTTAAATCAAAAAGATTTGGTGCCATTTTTTTGAAATTTTGGAAAATGTCCAAGGGGCTTGATTCAAAGTACCCCCAAAATTAAAATATCGGCTTAAAATTCCAAGGTTCGCGACATCAGCCAGAACAATCGGGAATATGAATTTTGGAGAAAATCTGCTGAACGGTGTAGCTGCTTGCACAGACGGACGGAAGTTTTGCTATGAATCGATTTTTCGCTATCAAGGACCCACAAAACATAGTTTATGCCTACACCACGTATATTTTCTAAATTTATCAACTGGACTTCTCCGCTTGTTCGTTACCATGGCTCTGCAAAAAGAGTCTGTCGAAAATTCGCCAATTTTTCGTGCGACATTACATCAACTTTCTCTCTATTGCGTAAGTGACAGCGAGAAAGTAAAAAAGTTAGAAATCATCTTCAACAACACCATCTACAAAATGTACTTCTTATTTTTTTCTGAAGACGTTTCTGATTTATTTTATTCTACATTTTTAGACCATTAACGTAAGTATTCATAATATGCATAGAGACAGAAAAATTTTGTTCCCGATTTATTGGTTAAAGTTTAATTTCTGAATAAGCACTCAGATAATTGTGAATTTTCCTTGAACTGTTAATTCTCTGAACTATGACTTTATCGCCTCAAATCTGTGAAGAAAACGAAGTCAATGTTCAGAGAAGTCAGAGTTCCTGTAGTATTATCAGAGCGAAATTATATATTCATTGCTTTAGCGTTTCATAAATATGAAGTTTATACGTTTCGTCGTGAGGACTATTATCTTTATAAATTGTCGCTCAAGTGATTTTTTTAATTAATGGGATTGTTACGCGCGAAAGACAAATTATTCCAAGGCATTACCATGAGGATCCTATGTAGTATATCATAGAAGATTTTCCTTCATAATCCATCAGTCTTTATCTGACAAGCCAAAAAATACTTGCGTCACCCGAAAGATTATTTACATTGGTCTTGATAAAAAGACAAATATTAAAAAAGGTCCAAAGTTGGAGTCCCAACAGTGATTTTCGACACTACTTAGATAGCAAGGTCGCTGTCTAGAGGAGAATTCTGGCCGCCGGCTGCTCTGATCGGTAGTTTTCTGTGGTTTCTCCGATCAACAGCAGCCGAAAGCTCGCGCTCTAACAAATGAGCCATGGATAGCCCCATTCTTTCTTTCCTATTCCTTCTCCAATTCTCATCCCTCATACACATTTACACTTACATGCACTACACTACCACACATGCCGGGAAACCGGTCGGGAACTTCGAGCTTGTCTCGGCTGGGTCAGTGCCCCTCTGCTGGGAGATAGCTTGGTTGGGGAAAACTCCGCTAGCCGATGGTATGTCGGCGTCAAATCTCACCATCCAGCGAGGGAAGATCATCGCCACCTGCCGAGGGAAAACATGCACTATACTTGCGGGACTAATGACTAGCGGTTGCCGTGCCAGGAATCATTAATCAATCAATACCTCAACCCGGACAGGCTCTAAAAGCCCTACTGGTCTCCCGTCATGTGTAGTAGTGAAGTGTATGTGTCAGTGTATGAGAGAGTGTCAAGGCATGCAACGAGGGGAAAGTTTACACCAAGTTGATGACTAAAAGCATTTTATTCTGTGCTCTTGTGGTAAGTACAAGATTACATCGCTATAACGTCTAGACAGCCCATCACTGTCGTCATCATGAGGATTGAGGATTGATTGATTGATTTTTTCGTGTTTCCGGGCGCGTCAACTGCTTTGGTCATTAGTCCCGTTATTGTAGTGCATGTTTTTACGAGAGATGGCGATGATCTTCCCCCGCTGGATGGCGAGATTCGGCGCCGACCTACCGTCGGCTAGTGGCGCTTCCCCCTAACCAGGACTCTTCCACCAGCGGGGCACCGCCCCAGCCGGGACAAGCTCTAAGCTCCCGACCGGTCTCCCGGAATGTGGTAGTGTAGTGCATGTTAGAGTAAGTGTGTGTTTAAGGGGGGAGGATAGGACAAGGAAGGACAGATCGCGCGCGGTCCGTGGCCCGTTTGGTAGGGTACTGCTCCGGCATTCGCCTGGTGTTGATCGGAGAAACCACGGAAAACTACCGATCAGAGCAGCCAGCCGCTAGAATTCTCCTCCAGGCAGCGACTGAATTCGACCTAGCTGACAAGCTAGTGTCGAAAATCCTGCCGCCGTCAGAACTCGAACCCAGGACCTCCCGGTCAGAGGTGCTGCAGTGACATCAGTTGATGCACTGAGCTGCCACTCCCGGTACCATGAGGCGGGTGGTTGTGGGGTAGCAGGCACCAGTGGCGGTGGCGGTGGTTCGCTTGCGATTCTGTACAGCGTCTATTCCCGCCTTGGTCAACACAAGCGCTACCGTAGAGTGGGATACCGACGATCACTACCTCACTCACGAAGAGCGGAAAACGAGCGACCATCTACCGCCGGGCCAGTCCATCCCTGCGTCAGCGGGGCTGGCGTTGCAGTTGCTCTAGTTCGAAGGCACACAGAAGAGGCGACGGTTACCCAGCAGCTAGCGGGTAGCGGGCAGCCAGCCTATCTGGAAACGGTCAGTGCGACCCAAGGGAGGACAGCAGGCAAGAAGCGCAAGGTGGCCTCCTGATATGAGTAACCAGGGAAGAAGGGAACAAGTACGAAGAAGGAAAAGTATTTAGCTCCGGCATTTTGGACCTATAAAAGAACCCACGGAAAAGTACGTAGCGGGACATCTGATACCTGCTATTCGCCTTCCACCCGACGCGCCTCCGTGGCAGCGAGCGAGCGAGCGAGCGCAGTGGCGCAAGCGAACTTGCCAGTGCACTCCCCAAGGACGCGGCAGCCGCCCGGCCGGCGGCGGCGGTGGTGACGATGGCAACGATGGCGGCAGCGGTGGCGGAGGCGGCGGTGACGGTGGCATCGATGGTGGTGGCGGCGGCGGCGGCGGCGACGGCGGCGGCAGCGGCGGCGGCGGCGGCGGTGGCGGTGGCGGTGGCGGCGGCGGCGGCGGCGGCGGAGGCGGAGGCGGAGGCGGAGGCGGAGGGGGCGGCGGCGGCGGCGGCGGCGGCGGCGGCGGCGGCGGCGGCGGTGGCAGTGGCGGCAGTGGAGGCGCAAGTGTACATGCACGTGCCTCGCTCCGCACACTGTCCCTTCACAGACAACGTTTCCAAGTGCCTCGAAATGTTAATTCTAGGGGGTGGATTTTGATGACCTAAAACATCGCCAAAAATGATCAATAAAATCCACTTAAAATGTTTTAAAAATACCTAAAAGCAAAGAAAAATGACGTAAAAAATTTGAACAAAATCAGTTTGGATGAACACCTCAAACAGTCGGATATGTTACTCATCTTATTCAGACTTCCTCCATTCGTTCAAGTGAACATACGTCTGACATTACAATTTGTGAGCAATGAAATCGAAAAGGGTCCTCAAAAATTCTATGGAGAATATTTATTGCATCTCGTAAATACAGTTTGAAGCAAGTACCA
This sequence comes from Teleogryllus occipitalis, assembly GCA_011170035.1. Classification (NCBI taxonomy): domain Eukaryota; kingdom Metazoa; phylum Arthropoda; class Insecta; order Orthoptera; family Gryllidae; genus Teleogryllus; species Teleogryllus occipitalis. The sequence continues at coordinate 123,946 of BLKR01002744.1, forward strand.
TTGAAATGATATTAAAATCGGTGAAATCAACGACAAATACATTAAAATGAATGGAAAGGGTAAAAAATGACTTTTTAGTGGAAAGTAACAAAAAATTTAAAAAAAGATATAAAAATGGATTATTTGCTTTTGTCGTTACATTAAATTAATTTCTACTAAAGGACATTGTTCTAAAAGGAAAAGAAAAGAAAAAACATTTCATTAAAACCTTTTATTTCCCTTTTCTTTTCAGAAAACGTACAGTTTGTCTCTAACGCTTCTAGCGGTAGACTCGTTCACTAACGGCGTTCTTTACGATGAAACCGTCCATCCTTTCCAGTTTTGTGGTTATATTAGATGCTATTCGTTTTGTTGTTGTTTTTCGCAGTATTGGCATGGCAGATTTGAGTTCTCGTATATATTCTGATGAGTATTTCACTGTTCTAGCAAATGTGATGTTACTGAATTTCACTTCTCCAGTTTCCTCCATTCAAAGCATTTTTTCTGCGGACCCGCTAAAATCGTTCACAGCCATAACCATGCTTGTAACAACAAAGATGACGGCCTTCTAATTTTTTCTCCCCATGTTTCATTAACGCTTAAAATAGTAATATTAATAAAGTACCTCAGAACGCACGTACATGAATGTCGGGAATGAATATACTGGGACGGTGCAATTTCAATTAATTTGTGTGCCGGTAGGGCCCCTGGCGACGTATAGTAGTGAATGGTACAGAAAATATGCAGACCGTGTAAAAACAACTTTTGTCTTTGATACTTCTAGTTAGGGGTCTTGAAGTTTCTGTCCAGTTTCCATGTGAGAATATGCACGTAAACTGTACTGTGTAAAAGGGCATTGTCAAAATAAAGACACTGGAGTGTCAATAATTAGGACGACAAAAATCCGAATTCGATTTTGTCGAAAAAATTGCATAAGTGTATACTATATTCATACAAGTAGTGCGCATGCGTGTAAATTCTGTATGCATCTGCATGTAAAATATTTCTTTTAAAGTTCATATACTCTATGATTTACTGTAGGTATATTTTTATTACTGTACTTTACTCTACTCCCTATTTTATTGTATGTCTCCATTTAGTACAAGTATACACAATCCATATATGCGGTACTGTGCATAAAGTGCGGTATTTCGGTGCGGTAAGTAGAGTTTTACGTTCAAGTCGTCTATAGAATATTTTAGTGGTTGAGTATCGAGACGTATAGAAAGAAACAACAAAGCAATAATTCATAAGAGAAAAATCTGAATTCTTCACGAAAATACAAAAACAGAGGTGCTACGACAGGATGTAATCTCTTTAATTTTTTGGTGTTACATAATATTATAATACAACTTCGATCCTAATGACTATGCCATCATTTGAAAACCTTCTAAACAAACAAGCATATGGGTTTGGAAAATACATTTTTATTCTATTGAAAATTCAAAAGTTTAAATGAGAATGGGTTTCAATTCAGTATATTGTGCTTCATTTATACCTAAACTTTAAATAAAAATATTTGCTCAGGCTGGAATTTGAATTCCAGCCCAAAGGATCACGAGGCAAGAGGCGTTAATCGACGATATCGAGTGTCAGGGACAATCTATTAAAAATGCTACTCTAAATTCTTAATATTGCAATGATTCGAACACACAACTCAAAATTCTGCGAAAACTACCATGTATTTTGAAACTGTAAATGAAATAATTAAAAGTGATAATATTAAGGAACACTTTGCATTAATATATCTTCGTAATTGAAGGGACAAAATAGGTTTGAAAAATTGTACTATCGCAAATTTTGAAATTCTAGGGATTTTAAATAGAATCTACACCATATTATTTCGCAGATTTCCTACATTTTAGCAAACAAATGAAAAATAAAATTTGAACTCATTTTGAGAATTTTTTAAAATCTTGTTTGGACTTCATATAAACTACCTCCTTAAAATGAAAATAAACTTGTTAAATTGCACGTACCACGACATCATTCAGGGATCTCACCATCCAGCGGGAAAAGATCACCGCCACCTCCCAATGACAAACATGCACTACACTTACGGACTAATGATCTTAGTAGATGACGCGCTCGGAATCACTAATCAATCAATCTCTACACTACAACACATGTCTAGAGCTTACAGATTCTTCCGGCTGGAGCAGTTCCTCGACGGGGAGAAACCCGAAGAAGAAAGTTGGTCGCAAGCTGACGTGTAGGTCGGCGTCCGAACATTTCCATCTTCCGGGATAAATACATTCACACTAACTCGGAGTAATGTTCTTGGCAGTTAATGTGCCCGGAATCATCAATCAATCAATTCCCGGGATAAGAACATTCAATACACTAACAAGAATGAGTAATGACCATAGCAGTTGACGTGCCCGGAATCATTAATCAATCAATGTATACGAGAAAGGAAAATGATTACATCTTCTAATTAACTTCATTATCTCCGGAAAATATTATTGCAGTCGTAGCCATTTTCTTCATTGCCAACTTTTCTTCCCATGAAACTTGGAACAGTTGCGACACCGTAAGCAATTTCTTGTGAAGATCCACACATTGGGAGGTCATACAGTCTACAGCAGATTTTCAACAGCATAACGGGATCGAAACCGATCTATGTATGCATGAGAATCGTAGTACTCAGCTGTTCTAATTGGCAGCTTTCGAGGGTTCCTCCGGTCCATTCCGGGCTGATACCGGATTAGTTAATGGTTTAAACGGACCGCACGTGACCTTCCCGTTTCGTTTCCTTCCTTTTTACTAAAAGTTTGTCTGATCCGCTAGTTCTTTATGACTCATCAACACAATCTACAAGGGGGTCAGGTCTCCTGCCGGTCTACAGGACCTCCGCAATATTAAAAAAAAGCAAGACATGCCTAAACGTAAATAAAAAAGAGAAACAGTGAAATTTATTTTTTGATGATAGACACTTGGAAAACTTGTTGGTTAAAATTATTTCTCCGAAATCTCACAAAAACTCGTCATACTGCTTTCGGCCTCATTTCTTGTCATGACGACCCGCGACGTTTAGCGTGTGGTTGAGCTCCGCCTCCCGCCCGGTTCGCTAGGCTATTCTCGCGGCCATCAACCTTCGGTTCGCGCACGGATTTAGGGTTATGTTCCTTTAACTACCTCTAATTACGTGCTTGGGTGGCGTTCGAAGGTTACGAAAGTTGCCTTTGGTATTGCTCGCGGTCGGAAGTCGTGAGCGCAAGGATTCGTGTTTCCTAAGCCTCGGAAGAAGTGGCTGACCTGGTCAGTGTCACATGTCTAGTCTTTTATGGAGGTATGAAATGTCACATCTCTGCACCGTACGATGGAAAGGTGCAAAATAAAGCTGCTTATTCAGTTACACAATTATATAATGAAAAACACTAAATTTAAGAAAGATTACATTTTTACTTTTTTGTATACATAGTATGTACATACGGAGTAATATACGTAGTATAGAGGAAGTTATTTAATGATGCGGAAAATCGATTTAGAGATTTCAACGGAAATACACGTTTTGGGGTCCCCTGATAGCGAAAAATTAATTTTTTTTTTTCAAAACATCCGTCCGTCTATCTGACCATCTGTCCGTCTGTCCGTGCATACGATCTTCTTCAAATTGAAGAAACTCCTGTCGATCTGACTATAGTTGAAGCTTTGAAATTTTGAAAAATATTCCTTAGAATTTGGCGGTCGTTTACATGAAGTCCCCCCAGACATTTTAATTTTTTTTTTTTCAAAAACTGCTCCAATTTTTTTCTTTAAATTTCTTCAAAGAGCAGAGTAAATTACACTTGACATAGTCCGATTTTTACGTTTAACTCTGAATTTTCGAAAAATGTAGAAGTTTGAACTTTTTCGGCGTCTCAACTATTAAATTGAAGACAGAGATTTTTACTTCGAATGAAATTTGTTCATAAATAGTTCTTTCATTTAGCACATGTAGACTATTTCGAAAATTTTAGTAGTTTTCGTGCAATAGTGCGTGCAATATTGGCAATTTTTAAAAAAAATGACAAAAACAAGATTTTCTCAAAAACGGCTCCAAATGTTTTTTAAATTTTTGTTAGGATTAGAGACAAACTAACCATTTACGATGACATAAACTCCATATTGCTCTTCTTTTGTTTTTTCAAACATTACAAAAATGTATTTTTTTACTTGTCTCTCACGTCGGTAATATTTACATTAGAGGCGATTTCTTCACATTATATTTATGATTAAATGTGATTTAAATAATGTCACGTAAAGTTTCGCGAAAACTCAACAGTTTTCTATTAAAATGAGCTCTAAATACCGCATTTTCAGAAACGCTCAAACGCCATTTTCTCAAAAATGGATGCGAATTTTTTCTTCTTTCAATGGAGAGCGCTAATTACACTATGTAATATGATGTAAAGTTCATTTTAGTGTATTCTTTTGTTGTTGTTTGTTCAAAAATTACACAATTTTTTTTCAAACACCGTTAATATGCACATTTCCAACAATTTTTATACATTATTGCATTTGTGGGTAGAAGTGTTTCAAATGACTTCAAATGAAGGAATACGAATCCCTTTCCATTGAACAAATGCGGAGATGGCCCCTTGTTTTCCTTCTAGACATAAATGAAGCTTCACTACGCGCACATTTTGTTGAGCTCTCCTTTTGCTTGCAGTGGTAGGAGTAGAACTGAGGGCGAGTTACTATATTGCTAGCAATGCAGATAAATCGAATCTGCAGCATAGATGTAATTGATAAGACCGACTGGATGAAGCACTATAGAAACCTATGGTAAAACGAAAACGAAACCCAAGAAGAAACATGTGAAGCAAAATGCAGTAAAGTGGATCCCATAACGATAAACGAGATCCACGAGGCTTTGAAACAACTTAAAAATAGGAAAGCAATGGGAGTAGACAGCATAAATGCAAAACTATTAAAGTATGGCGGGATGATGCTTCAATGGCGACTGCAACACATCATAAATTATTGTTGGCAAACTAATTCAATACCAGAATAATGGAAAACAGGGAAAGTAATATCCATATTCAAGAAAGTTGATCGCAAATATTGTGAGAATTATAGAGGAATCAGCATTTTAAATTCAGTGTACTAGTTGTACGCTAGAATATTAAATAAAAGGCTAAAATGCATCTCAGAAACGCATTGGTGAAGAACAGAATGGGTTTAGAAAAGGGAGATCGAGTACAGACAATATATTCATACTGCAACAAATAATAGAAAAAAAAAGGAATTCAATCAACAGACAACGTTGCGTTCATAAATTTTGTAAAAGCTTTCGATAATGTAAATAGAGTGAAACTGTGGTCTATAATGGAAAATAATGGCTATTCTCAAAAGTTAATAGAAGCGATAAAGAGCTTGTATAAAAACTCTAGTATTGTAATAAAAGTACGAATAAATGAAACTGATAAAATATTGATAATCATTTATATAAAAATAGGATGTTGAAATTTCGTAAGAAAAAAACAGCGGAGATGGCATTTTGGAAAAAACATCTCATCAGAAAGTTTCCAGTTTGAGCTATTTAGGTTGTCAAGACGATCAAGATACCAGTAATGACATCTACATTAAATTGGCAAGGTTCCAAAGAATTTGTTGTTCTATACATAATACATTAAAAGATAAGACAAGGCAAAATACAAGAATAGAGTTCTATATGACTATGGCTCTTCCAATTCTTCTGTACGGCAGCGAAAGTTCGGTATCAACAAAAAGAACCTTAAGTAGAATACAGGGCACTGAAATGATGTTTCTGAGAAGAGAGCTAGGCTGCAGAAAAAGATCATATTCGTAACGAGAAGATTAGGGAAAAACTACATGCCGAAGAAATTGGGAGCAAAATAACCAAATACCGAAGCAACTGGTATCAACATACGCAAATGATGGATAATATAAGACTACCTAAATTAGCATTACTTTATCAACTGCATGGACGAAGAGACGTGGGCAGACCCAAAAAACGATGGAAGGAAAACTTGTGAAGACGGAACAGGCTCAAGCCTAATCCATGAACTGCAGAAGAAGAAAAAGAATATTTTCTCTTAAAATACAAAGTATCTTCTAACTACCATTTTCCGTATGAAAATTGTTTCTTAAAATCTTGACTAACTTTGCCTAAAACACGTGCGCTTACTTATTACAAACTTTTATTTTATGATGAGGTGTATTTTTTGTTTCTCTCTCCTATATGTTCCTTCTTCCTTTCCTGCGGATCACATGAAAACGCGACATTAAATGTCACAAATTTTGTGGTTTGGAAATAATTTTATAATTCTTTGTTAGTTATAGTATAGATAATAATTGTTCTGTAAATTTTCTTAAGACATACAAAGTTCATATGTAATAGAAGTTACAAAATAGGAATATTTTCAGTTTTGTTAAGACGGTGTCCCCTTTCGCATCGTAGTTACCATTTATTTCTAACTCATCCGTATGAATCGATTTTTGCGAGACCTACTCATCGCATTCTCTTATAGTTCTTTCCATAATTTCTTCAGTTTCCCTGGCTCTTCTTAAGACCTTCCTTTGATTTTCTTCGCCATTCCAACAATACTACCATCTTGCGGGGGCATTGTAAACGCATTGTTGAAGATGTTAAGGAATTACTTGAGACATTAATGACAAGTATTACTTGTGTGTGCCTTTCCGGACCGAAAGAATTCTGAAACCGGTTTCAACTGCCACGAATATCGTCTAGAAATGACAATACAACCAAGAGTCAAGAGTTGAAGGTATTGAGGTAAGGGATGACACGACAATATTTATAACCGAGCGTTCGAGGAATATCACCGTATAACATTCATAGAGAAATATATTTGTACTCATTGTAATGTTCTGTGTATATTAAAACATTGTTCTTTTATGAATATGAGAATTCTATACTACTCTACACACAAAACACGACTACGCAAGTTGCGCTGCTTTGTGAGTTCAACTGTAAAAGCGGGCTATCATTTCATGTCTACCTAACAAATCAAACCTGTTTGTGAGAAGGGATCCGCGGATCTCGCAGACGACGCAAACTCACCTCCTCTTACAATCTTCCGTGAAGCTCGCGATTCGCATGGCAGACACGGTTACGCAGGCTGAACCCTATCAAGCGGCAGTTATGCCACGCGCAAAGCTTATGTAAGGCTTGCACTTACGGCATCGCGCCATCCATAGGAGAAGAGGAAGCTGGAGAGAAAGGGCACGGCGGCGCGGGCGGTGAGCAGCGGTGGCGGCAGGGAAGGGGCAGCCATGGACCGCGTGTTCGCACGGAATAAATCTGCCCCAGAGAAAGCGCGCATCGTTCTGTCCGGAGGAGCGCGCAGTTTGTTCTCCGGTTGCGAAGCGAAAAAACAAATCAATTTTTAAAAAAAGTATGCGAACATAAAACTAGAAAGAAATTAAAAACAATGGAATAATAGTAATTATTAGTGATAAAGTATTCAGAAGGTAAGGATAAATGAGAAATAGTACTAATATGTTCATAACAGCTATGTAAACCATAATGTGTTTCGTTGTTCGTAACAGCATAAACAATGGTTCTTCTCTAGTGTATAATAGATATTTATGTCATCCGATGCCTTTACTTGTTGTTTACTTGCGAAAAAACAATCAATAAAATAAAAAATAAAGCAAAAGGTACACAAACATTAAATAAGATATAAAATAAAACTAATGGAATAATGGAAGTTCATTACGACTATTTTTGCCATCATTTATTTCGTTTTTCGTAACAGCATAAACAATGGCTTAATTTTCTAGTGACTAATAGATATTTATGTTATCCGATCGCCTTTACCTGTTGTTTCTTTTGTATGAGTTCAGAGTAGATTAAATTATTCTTTATATTATATCCAATATAATAAAGCTTCCTGTAGTAGATAAAATAACTCATTATATATAACATTAGATGGAATAAGGAATAATGCCAAAGTCAATAGAATACAATTAATCATATAGGCATACTATTAGTGATTGATTGATTGTTAGTGATTTCGCGCGCGTCAACGGCTAAGGTCACTATTCCCGTAAGTATATTGCATGTTTTTTTTCTCGGGAGGTAGTACTCTTCCCCTGTTGGATGGCGAGATTCGGCGCGGATCTAGCTGGGTTTCCATAACCAGGTATCTCCCACCAGCGGGGCAACGCCCCAGCCAAGACAAGCCCCAAACTCCCGGGCTGTCTCCCAGGCGTGTGTAATAGTGTAGTGCATGTTAGTGTAAGTGTAAGGGGTGAGGAAAGGTCAAGGGAGAGGAAGGAAAGATCGCCCGTTGTTACGGTACTGCTCCGGCATTCATCTGATCGGAGAAACAACTGAAAACTACCGATCAGAGCCACCGGCCGCTAGAATTCTCCTCCAGACAGCGACTGAATTCGGCCTAGCTGACAAGATAGTGTCGAAAATCCTGCCAACATTGGGACTCGAACCTAGGACCTCCCGGTCAGAGGCACAGCAGTGACATCAGTCGATGACCTGAGCCACCTCTTCCGGTTATACTCTTAACAAATGCCTACATCAAAATGTTGAAAAGGCAGTCAGATAAGATAACATATTGTCATTTCTCAACATTTGACCTCGCAAAAGTGTTATTCAGCATATTGGCTTCCATTTATTCGTAAAAGAACAGGGTATATAATATGCTGATGTCGCACGCCACGTTTTTATTTTTTTATTATAATTTGGTCAGAATAACACGTCACGTCCCATTTTACCAGAAACCAATGCCATTGTCCTGCTTGCAAATCTGCGTCAACACTAGTTTACATGTGATAAATGACAAAGGATAATTCTGAACTGCATTCTGCCCAGAATACATGCTTTTCATCGAAGGCAAAAATACAGTCGTACACTTTACTCGTGCTTCTTATGGAAAGAACCTTTGTTCTCGTTCTATTAATACATTTTACATCACATTAGATATTAAGAATGTTCCACGGAGTGTTTTCACACATCACGTAAGGTAAATCTCAGAAAAGAAAATGTAGGAATATAGGAGAAAGCAGCAAGTTGCATAAGGATTACAATAACGGTTGGCCTTTTTCTTCAGGTCGTTCATGTCGACACTGAGTGACCGTGTCGGCACGTAGATTTTTGTTCCATGTAAAAGAAGAGTAGTTATTTCCTTCAAAGGCACATTTCAGTTAGATAAGAACTGAAGAAATCAACGATGCTTGTGTTGCAAGCTTCCTACCTCATCCATCAGTATATTGTCTGACAATTATAGCATGTTCACACTAACATAATTTTGAATACTAATCCACAATTTCTTCATTCCCCGCAATAGAAATGTGACAAGTTCTTGAGTGTAGTATTTCATAGAATAACCACATAAAAATAGAAGAATGTGTGAATTTACTTGTTTGGTTCGTAAGAGACTACGTCTGGTGTGTTATTGTTTACGTATACTATATTTATCTACAGAAAAAAGGAAGGAGATACTACACTTTTGCTTAAAGAAATTACAATAATTTCCTTTCCGGCACTAACGTATAATTTTAAAATGTGGGAACTTTTTACAGTAACCTTATTCCTCCAGACTTACGTAACTGATATTCCACAGATCGCCTTATTTTTCAGCAAAGTAAGATCATACAAACATACGATGTGCAATTTTCTCGCCAGTTGTAATTGATATCTTACATTTTAATGTAATTTTCTGGTTGATTCATGGATAATTATGGAAAAGGACTGTATTTTTAATCGATTCGTAATGCACTTGAAAACTAAAATCAGACTTGCTTTGGTAAACATAAATAAACGACGTATATAAAGGAAATATATGTATTATTTTACCTGGTTCCTGGAGCGGGGCATAAATTATAAATAATACACAACAGCTCATGACGTTCAGTCCGTATATTCTGCATGTAACGACTTCATACTAGCAATACATGCCTCTGACGACATCTCATGATCGCGCCGTTAGGCAGCGCTAATAGTACACTTATAACACATCTTTCCCCTTCTAATCACACAATATAAGACAATACAAGATATAATAATGGACACAATAAAGACACAGCAAGACATCATAAATACAACACATACATCATAAATACATTGTAATAGTTTGTCAAGCAAGCAGCAAAGAGAGAAATTATTAGTGCACCCTCTGTCTAAACGCCCTTGGGAAAGATTGGGTGTGGATATTTTCACCTTAGGAGGGCAAAGTTATTTGGTAGTGTGTGATTCATATTCCAATTGGATTGAATTACAGCCAATAAGAAATAAATCTGCATATTCTGTGGTAGCAGCGTTAAAAGTAATTTTTGCCACCCATGGTAGTCCTGATACTGTCATTGCTGGCAATATACCATTTAATAGCCCAATGTCCCAATTCATTTGATATTCCAGCATATGATAGGTATATGGCAGGAGTTTACCGTCATACTTCTATAACTGAAAATGCGGAAGTCGGTTGGGATCTCCTTTTATTATCCTTAGTGCCTCAATTGTAATTGGGTTAACTAATGTAAAATATTGACGACGGGGCGTTAATTGCGCTAAGTTTTCAAACAGGAAAGAATATAGTTAAATTGAATGAAATAAATAAAGAGGGAAGACGGAGGGATATTGTAGTATAAAAGAAATTTAATAGAAGAAATCCAAAAATGTAGCCTCCCTGCAGTTATCCCGCTTGTTCTGACCGCGCACGCCTATGCTAATCTACAAAGTTAGCAGGCAGATAAATGCATCAGTAGAAAAGGCAGATGCTTTATGGACCGCGTGGAGTAGGGACTACCAGTCAGTTTCTAACCAAGCTTTTGTTTTAGTTCATATCTATGTAAACTTACTGTGATGTACACTTTTAAAATGGCAAATTATTTTCTTATTCATTATGAGTACATAATACAAACCAAATTAGTTTTAATATTCTGGCGGATTTTCCTCGTACTACTCGGTCATTATTTTTATCGTCAATATACTAACTTTATTCTTTAATATTCTATTTAATTATTTACCATTACAATTGCCTTATTTACATACCGAGGTCGTCCCGTCCTGATAAAATTTCTTTGTAGGTTTGACAAGACCGTCTATACAGATTTTCGGTGACGAACACTTACATAAGAAATAATTACTTTATTTAGGATTCGGGCATTTTCCATATCATGACCAATAATAATAATAATAATAATAATAATAATAATAATAATAATAATAATAATATCTGTTTAAAAACAAAGAATTGTTTTTAAACAGATATTATTGACATTGTAAAAACATTGTAATTTTTGATTTCTGCTTCACTCAAACAAAAGAAAAATCATACATGTCATGGCCGTAATATCTAATGAAAAACACATTTATCTTCCACTCTTGCCCAAAAAAATTATTTCCCCTGTTGCCTGCTCTGTGCGTGAGACGTGGGCGAACGTGACGAGCGTACGTCGACAAGATCACGGAAGAGCGCAGTCGAAGAGCGAAGTCGTTCCAGAGCAAGAGCACAGAGGAAGAGCGGACACGAGCCGCAGACTGTCACGCGGGTTACTTCAAAGCGAATTCACTTTCGTCCTCGCCGGCGACTGCGACTGGGAATGCAGCGGCGGCGGCGGCATTGGAAGTAGGGATGTGCCCTTAACAGCTTAACTGTCATTTATAAACGTTTCGTAACTGTTACGTAAAATAACAGTTATTTCGTTTACCCTGTTATTGGCTGTTATCGGTTGAAATTCACAGACCTGCTATCTACTGGGCCAAACCCGAACTACTACACGCTTTTGTGGCAACGATTTTGTACGATAACAGCTACGCAATCGTGCAGTGTTCAAATTATAGATTTATTAATACATAATTCGTCATTATTACACACCATGTGCCAAAATATTTTTTTATTTTATTGTATTCACTACAATAAGCAGTTTCTCCTTCAAATTATATCCAATATGTTTGTTAACTTATTTCTGTCGTATTGCTGTTTATGTGAGATCAACTAATATTTCTCTATAAATGAGTTACGGTCAATTGACTCGCATTCTAATATTTGATATTCAACAGTCATTACCACTTGGGAGCACTTACCACTATAGGTAAGCAAAGACACAGTTTCTTCTCATCATTTTTGGCACTCGTCACTTCACTTTGCACAAATTGCATATTTGAAAGAATATTTGCAATTTGAACCCGAATCACGAATCACTTCTATTTTAGTAATATTCTATACACCTTTGCAACACATTAAATGAATTGCTATTCTTCCTTGGCAGTTCATCCAGTCTCGTTCATATCAGCTGCTTCTCTGTGCAAATATGTTTGGGGAAGCAAGCGCCGTAAGGAAGCTGCACAAGCTTTAGGGTGCTACCAACTTATTCGTTTTGCGTGGTTTAACTCCTGTCGCTACAACTGCTTTAACTCTTAACTGTCGCCCATGTTAGGTTGCTGATCATGGACCTGTTATTTTTCAACTGTTATTAATAACATCTATTACGAGTCAACTGTTATTGTGATAACAGTTCTTGAAGTAAAGCTGTTCAGCCCATCTCTACCACACAGCGAGGACGGCGCGACAGGACGTGGCGCGTCTCGTCCGCGACTTTCCGATGCCTGATGCAGTCGCGTTCCTCTGTCGCAGACAGCCGCAAGGCGCAAAGGGAAGTCAATGTGGTTTGTGCTGTAGTGTGACGCTAGAGCGACAACACACGCTAACAAAATCCTCAGCTCATCTTCCGCCTTCTCACATTATTCTTCATTTACGTCATGATTAGACATCGAATGTTCAGGGAAATGCCTATTTTATTCTAGCAAACTTATTTAAATGCTGATAATAAATGTGCACGAATCATGACAAATGATGACATATGACGAAGTTCTATAATACTTATTTTTGCTTTTTGTATCATAAATATCTTTTTTTGCATAATTACCTTTTTAGGACGTTTTTGTCATTTATGTATTATTTTTATATACAATGCTAAAATATCAGAAAATCTGCCATGGTCCAATGTGACCATTCATTACGAAATCTTCAATTCACAACTTGGTACTTTTATCATACAAGATAATTCCTAAAAGAATACCAACTGATTTTTCTCCATTTCCCTGTGTCGGAAATACCAGTCATGTTCTGAGACCATGGTCGACTGACAATACACCGAGGACACCAAGCCTTTACAGAGGAAATAAATGTAAATTCTCAAGAAGGTTTCAGCATTCCTAGTGTTGGACATCTAAAATATATTCAAGTCACTTCAATAGATGTTGAGAGATCCTTCTTCACATTTAAACTGATTTTGTCTCCCCATCGGCCAAATTTGAAAGTGTGATCCTTGAAAAGTTATTGGTAACATGCAAATATTACTGGTTAATGCCAAACTATTAAGAAAAAATGTAGAAGAGTTGTAAAAAAGTAAATCCAGTTTTACATTAAAATGCACGAACTTATTTCGTACATTTAAGTTTACAAAATAATTTAGACCAAAATTACAAAACACAATATTCATTTTACTGTGTATGTAACTTACGACAGTGCCTTTTTTCTCCTTATTCTTGACATTTTCAGTGCCTTTTTAAGCGCCTAAAAGTCTATTTTAAGTGCCTAAACATCTGATGTCTAGTTATCATCTTTCTTTTAAACTTCATGTTATTTTTTCTCTTTGCCATTTCTTCCTCGTCATCCCCTACTTCTTTCCCTTTCTCTCTTGCTTAATTTTTCTACAGTCCTTTTCTCTCATGTCCTTTATCTCTTTTTTCTATCCTAACTGCTTCTCTTAGTTAATTTCCTCCTCCCTTACTTCTCTTTTTTTAAAATTTTCATGTCGGGCATTGAACTTGCATGAATCATTTTATTCATGAACAAATCGTTGAATAACAGCGACGAAATTTAGCTAAAGGAACAGCGTTCATGTTTCACAATGTTTCACATAAATCTGAATGAAAAGCTAATGATGAAACTCTCTGACTCTTTTTCGGTATCAGTGACCAAAAAACGTTTTTCTGACAAAATATCGGGCTAAAAACGGCTTTTTACTGTGGCATTACGTGACTTTCACTTTACGGAGAATACGAGAAAGTAAAATGTTTCTGTATGTTCTGATTCATTATTTCGAATTAAACAGTTTTGGACAATCCGCTCTCGTTGAAACTGCCTCTGTCACGGCATAGGTACTGAATAAAAAGAAAGGCTCTCAGCAGTTGCTGATTAAGAGAGATATACCTAAGAGAGAAAGTATAATTTATCATAGGTAGGCAAAAGTTTGTGGTCAACCAGTTTACATAAATCAATCGCAATTGGTTTTCAAAGTTAGAAATAAAAAAATCAAAAATGGAAGGTTGTCTGGGAATAATATAAACTTGACATTAATGGGAACTTTCGAAACTGATGATCACTATCGTGGAGTGTTTCGAAAATCCACAAATTTCTTTGTTCTGACGCAATCCAGAAGATAACGAAAACGACTTTGACAAGCGTCTCGTCAGAAAAGGTATTATTATATTTGGTACTTAAACCACAACCAAGAATTTTATTAGTCAACCACTACAACGCTCAATAAAACAGTTTCACAGGCTATGGCCAGGCTTATAGTTTTAATTGAACCATGCTTTGCATCTTAGTTGTAATGAAACTGAGGTATATAACTGCCTATCTATGGTCTTCCCTCGTAATACACTCTCGTGACAATAATGATGCTCGTTTTTCAGTAGCGTATAATTCACATCCATCCAAGAGTACCTTTAAAAGTTCACTAGAGAAAAAAACTTGTTTTACTATGTGATACATACCTCTGCCTATGAGACCTTGTTATATGAAAAATTCCCTAAAGTGGCTGAGAAACGAGGTAACTAATGAGAAAATGTGCGTCTGACTTTTAAAAGAACGCAACAAAACGTAATGCCATTCTCTACTTATTTTCCTCACTAATAATTTGTTTGGTTAATGACCGAAACGCCAGGTAGTGCATATATTCTACCTTCTTTCCTGTATCATTATCTGTTCCCCGCATACAAAGACGAGTACACAAGTGAGTTGATCCTACGAGTAATATGTGAAAAATTGTTATTTCTTTCTCAAAAGCGAATCATACGAATGAACAAGCCAGCGTGACTTAGAAGAGAATGTCACGGGATAATCAGTTAAATAGCTCAAGAAGTCACTGAATTCAAGGACAGAAGTTGAGGGTTTTTCAATTTTGAAGTTATAATCTATACGCTACGGCAGTTATTGTTCTTTTATCTTTCTGTCCTAGCTATTTATATAATCCATGGTAAATAGTAGTAATGACCCGACGAGGATAGAACATTAGATTTATTGGATCTTGGCAGACATGAGTGATAATGCATTTTCAATAATAAATTATTCTTATCCTTCCCAGACTTTAAAAGTCAAGTAGAAAGAAAAAACATATTTAACTCTGTAATGCCTGGCCCTACCTGTGAGACCTTGTAGTATGAGAAGGTATGAAGCTACTCCTTACTACAGGGTCTGGGGTTTGATATTATTTGCTAGTCAGTAAGTGCTGCAGAGGATCAAACAAATTTATATTGCTGATGCGGCATCTGCCTAGTGCTCCTGTTCAATTCAACTCATGCCTCTTTTCCGTGGCGTCGCTCAGGCCATTAGATCTGCTCTTCCGCCTTGCAACGCAAATTCCACTACTCTCATTTCACCGTCTAGCAGAGAAAGAAGGTATCACTCGGGCGACGAAACAGGCGATTGTTTTTTGCTCAGAGGCTTCTTTTAGGCCGAGGATCTTTTACATACTGTAAATATACACCATGGGAGAGCCGTACGGATGACTGACGTACGGATTCTTATGGAGTATTGCCCTCTCTTTCTAACCAACACAATTTTACATAAGATTCTCCTTCTACCTCAAGCTCTGATCCCAAATCACGAGGCTCGGGGTTACTGGGCTCGTCCATCCTGTTTCAAGCGCAAATATTTAACATATTTACTTAGCGATAGCTTCCGTTCTGGTGATCTTAGAAAATTGAGTTTTTTACCATTCCAGAACTCTTATGAACGTGATAGTTATTTTGTAATTGAGTTTGATGGTTTAATTTTGCAGAAATTAATTGTAAATGAAACGAAGTGCCTTTTGACGTTCTTAAATCTTCAAAAAGCAAGACGCTTTTTTATTATTGAAGAAAAGCACAAACACCCAGCGGTTGAAATGACAAGGGAAGTCCAAATTTTGATATGAGACTAACCACATTTCTGTATGAATCATGGTTCTTGAGTTAGACGGTAATAAAAAAAAATTCGTGCGCTCGGAACGAACATCTCGTGTCCTTTTGTGATCTTTCTAAGCGTCTCAACTGGGATGTGGAAGGGAAAATATAGTATTTATTTTTGAATGTTACTTATTAAAACAGTGAAATACTTATAAGCATATCTAAAAATGAATCAGAAATTTACAGTTAACAAAATTAATTCCAAAGTCAATCAACCAGAAATTCTGTCTTAAAATTGGTTTTAAAATGCAAAGATGCGAATATTTAGCTGGATGTTCAAAAAAATATTATACATTGTCCGCACAAAGTCTTGCAGTATCTGATACTATCAAAGTCTCATCTTTGTGAATGGGCATTATCCCTTTATTTTACATACAAAATAAATATGTAAATAAATTGGACGTGTAAACTGACTAGAGACCGAAAAAGTAACATTGATCTTCATATCGATGTCGTCGTTCGTGCAAAACAACAATTCAAGTCTCATTATTGTTTGATGGGTAAACAATGCGTCACATGGAGTTAGACTAGTTTTGCTATTGATATTTCAGTTTCAATTCTCATTATCTGAAATCATTTAAAGGTCTGTTTTTTTACTAATAATTAGGGAACGGATTTTATTGTAATAAAAAATCAATATCAAATATATAAAAAATCAATATATTTGTTCAAAAATATGTAGGAAAAATTAAAAATATGTAAAATAAAAATTGAAGTTAGTTTAAAATTGTTAGATACAAGGTGCATTTTCAAGTTTTCAAAGTAAAAGTGTCGTCGATCAGCTCTCAAAATAGATTTGTAGCGGCTGAAGGAATGTTCCATATACACAGACGAAATTGGAGCATATTTGAACGCTGATATATTCATTGGGTTCAGTTCTAGTTACAGCGTTGAGGTGTCTTTTCCTCCGCTGAGAATGTTGGCAATGATTTTCATGTCCTTCCAGCCTCGATTTTTCTCCAACGAATCTTGTTATTTATTTTTTCTGTGTTTTCACCTGTTATGTCTTTTAATTTTGCTAATGCACTGTTAATAACTTAAATACTAGCAGCTAATGGCATTTTCTGAGTCTCAAGCTTTGCGATAGCATTTAGTAAAAAAATTGCATTTGCAGAAATGAAAGCCAAATTGTATCTCAGACTAGAATCATAAATCAAAGATTTGGCTTTTTATAGTGCCGCAGATGACTCTAAGTCCAGCTTCAAAAGAATATCTTTTATTTGCTCAAAGTTTTCACAATAATATTTAGCTGCTTCTAACCACGTGCCTCATCTTGTAATTACCGGCTGTGGAGGCAAATTCAGTTCAGGATAACTGTCTTTAAACATTTTAACTGTGCTTGGTGCTTTCAAAAATACTTTTTAATAGTCGATATCAAAGTATCGAAATCAGAAAATTGATGTCGAACAGTTTCTGCCACTCTATGAAGAGCATGTACTACGCACGTAAGATGAATATTTTTTGCAGAACACTTTAATGCA
Organism: Teleogryllus occipitalis; assembly: GCA_011170035.1. NCBI lineage: Eukaryota > Metazoa > Arthropoda > Insecta > Orthoptera > Gryllidae > Teleogryllus > Teleogryllus occipitalis. The sequence continues at coordinate 141,568 of BLKR01002744.1, forward strand.
CTCCCTTTACAATTTGTAAAAATATGTAAAATAAAAATGGTGTCAATTCTTTCAGGATGTCTAGAAAACTCTAGAAAACAAATTCAAAGCATGTACCTTGTTCCTATCAAAACATGTATTTACATGAAAATCCGTTCCCTACTAATAATAATTCATAACGTCTTTTTTTATAAAAAAATCTTTAATTTCTAATATTAAGCCATCTATTTAAAATATTTTGAAGTGATTTTCGTTCAAGTTCTAATTTTCTCCAGCCTTGTAGGTAGTACCTAATATTTAAAGAAAGATTGAGGTTCCCTGCCGAAATCCCGTCTTACTTATTAATACCGAAGTAGGAAAAACAACTTTGTCCTCCGTGACCTTCTCATTTACCTGTACAGACGACTGGCTAAACCTTGAGATGTCGATGTCAGTTGTCCGTGGGAAGACAGCTTCCTTTTCGCGGGACATTCGCACAAGTGCACCAAACGTTCTCAACATTTCGCCAGATGGTAGAACACCATGCAAAACCCACATATTATTAAAATTTTGAAGTGTTATGGAATATTAGAAATTGTGGTTTGCATCAAGACTTTCCATAACCTCCACGTTTCCTGCAGCGAACAAAGTTGCATCGGCAACGCCAGAAATGTCTATCAACCCCTGTCATATTTCTATTACGTTCGTTCTTTCACGACTGCTGGCAAAGGTCATATCCGTTGGTCTCTTTTTAGTTTCAATTGCACAGTAACACGAATTCTTAATAATTCTGCTTAATAAGTCAGTTGTAAGAATATCGTGTAAACCAATGCTATTTTTAAGAAAGCTGAAAAATAAACTTACATACGGTGCACTTGATGACATTGTTGTACACTATGTTTTAACAGTTTTCTACTGGAACCCATTGCTGAGAAAAATGTGTTTCTAAGCAACAGTTGTGTGTAAAAAAGTGTATTTACAGTAAAAATGTGTAAATAGGAACATGTATAAGCCGGAAGCCTGCCTTACCCGAAACTTTCTCTGGCTCGTGAAGTTAAATGGCATTTTATACAGCATAAAACGGAACCTCTCCAACGCGGAAACTAAACGGTTTTTTCATGTCCTGCGGGGGAAAAAGCTGTATAAAACAGAATTCCTGAGAATTTAATACATTTGGCAGAGACAAGCCAGGTATTCGTTATGAAATGAATGCATCTGTAAGTTTGTTTTAAATTCTCTGTCCCTGTGTCACGCGATTTAGTCGTGGCAACCGGACATTGAAGGAGAGGGGCTGTAGCTGTCAACGTCTTGGGTCGCTTGTCTCTCAACGTAGGCCGCAGGAGAATTGCCTCTCTCCCGACTCTCTGAGCGTGGGAAGGTGTACGGACATGGCTTCTATTCACGCGTCTGCCTGACCCATGATGAAAATCATAACTCCGCGACCAGATACACATTGTGAGGGTATCAGAAAGTTATAGTGCTGACTTTTGATGCATTGTGCGTTGAGTCAGCAAGCAGTCCGAATGTAGCCAGTAAGATGTGTATTTTACAACTCAAAAGCTGTCAATGAAGTGCTTAATATTAGTTAATTGGTGATTTCTTCCTTAAATACGATATATATTAAATTATTTTGATAATTATAACAAAGTCATGTAATTTACTATTTTAGGGCAGAAACTTCAATATCACAAGTGTCCTAAAAATGAACAACCTTGCATAAAATGGTAACCACCTAAGCCCGAATTATGTGTGTGTCTCGATCGATTACGGCTTAGACAGATTTTACTGTATTTATTTGTTCCATATCGAGATAACATTTTAGTGACTCATCTTTGTAATAATTTTATTTGGATTATTCACGCAAGTGTTCGACCTCGTCTTTCCAAACCTGCCACGTAAACATCCGTGTTTTACACCGTGCAAGCCCTCCGAGGCCACTGAGGCCCGGATGACAGAAAGGCAGATAGTGGTGGCGCGCGGCGATTTCCCTGCTTCGACAGGCAGCAGGTCATGACAGGTCTGAATACTAAGTGTCAGAAAACTACTACTTGCAATGCTTCATAACATATATGAAATAATATTTGTGAACTTTCACAGATGCTGAACAAGGTGGCAAAATGTCAATACTAGTATCCAGCATGGCGGGTAAGCGCTGCTGAGAAGTGACAACGCTGTTCTCCATAAACGGTGTACTGCAATCAAATGCTTGGACGCACAATAGAGTTGGAGGCGACATACGATCTAACACATGGTACAAAGTTTCACATCACTACAGTACCGGCAGCGTGTAAGCGACTCTGACAGTTCTCTTGCCACGTGCTGTGACTGTCCTGTGACTTGCTCTGGAACAATCAGCTTGCGAGGATTTGTTTACTTTCTCACAGCTAAGGTTCAGCGATGCAGTTCATCTGACTCGCCTGAAGTCGTTCGAGAAGTACGCAGATCTCTGTCATTAGTAGGATCAGTGCGAATGAAATGTGTTTTTGCCGATGCATGCCAGGCCAGTTGGTGTGAGACTTCCGAGAGCCGAGTGCATTGGGCCAAGGCTGAGAGTTTTGTGAGGGCTATGCCCCATACACTGCGCAACTGTGGAGTAGTGTTCACGAGGATCGTAAATTTTGGTTTCTTTTCGCGAATATTTCGAGACAGAAATGGTGAACTGCGGAATATTATTACCTCAAAACAATGTGGGTAGAGCTGCGGCTACACTGCAGATAGGCCCAACAAACAACGAAGCAACCCGGAGCTGATGTATCAAATTTTCAACGCGCTTTGGGAGGTGATAAGGTTCGGTTGTGGCAAAGGTTATGAACATGGTGTCACGACGTGTCATCGCCTCTCGGTAAGGGCTAATGTTTTGAGATTTCATTTATCTCTCATGTGAGTGGTGCCATGTGCGTAGCAATGTTTGGCAACAGCGCATCGAACTGTCAGAATCGCTTATACGCTCCCGGTACTGCAGCTAAGTAGAATTCAGCAGCTACCTGGAGGATTCTTCTATGGAGAGGAGAATTCTAATGGACAGCTGGTCTTATCGGTGGTTTATCGTGATTTCTCCGATTAATACCAGGCGAATGTCGGAGCACTGTCCAAACAGACCTGACACCGACTGCCCGCAATCTTTTCTTCTTCATCCTTCATTCCTCCCCTTACAATCATACATTTACACACTACCACACATCACATACTTGTACTTGCACTACACTCTCACACATGTTGGTAGAGCAGTCGGGAGCTTGGAATTTGTTCCACCTAAGGTGTACCCATAATGGGAAAATACCTGGAAAGGGAAAAATTCCCGCAATTCGTGTAGGTCGGTGACGAATGTCACATTCCAGTACGAAGGATCATTGCCCCATAAAGGGATATAATATAAACTACACTTACGTGACGAATGACAGGAGTCAACCGACCAATAAATAATTTCTGCCTCACTCGGAATGTAGGATACTGCCTTGGCGAACCTTCCTTTGAAGATATACTTTGTGCTCTAAGTGATGACGCTCACATGCTCTAATTCTCACTGAGAAAAAACGGTAGTTCATTTTATATTACATATAAAGTGTAAATGTATTGTTACCCTATTATTTCAATTACCTTCAATTAACATTTAATTTGCTCCATAACAAATCTACGGTATTTTGATAAACAGTCACCTGAAATTTCCGCCAGTTTCTACGGAAGCACGTCTGGAAAACTAGTCAAGAGTTTCTCACGCGAAGTGTAATAAGGTTTTATGTAATAGTATTGTAAAGCAGCGCCGAGAAAGAAGGAAGTGAGCAATAATGTGAAGAGGCTGTGAACGAACCATCTTATCAAGACATTTCACTCTTTCATTTGTCTTCCTGGGATTCGATTATGAATTTAATTTAGGGGTTAGGTGCGAATACCTGTGACCTTATGAGGAAATGTTTTGTCTTATTACATTATAATTGTGATTTTATTATTACTGATTTAGGTATGTACTGCTTTGTATAATTACATAACTACCAGTTATGAAGTATATACTTAATTCTAGAAAAACACAACAACTCAATATGCTACAAAAACGTTAGATGAATACATGAAACTAAAGTATACTGTTGCTGAATTTGCAGGTAAGTATAAGATGGATAAGCAGTGGCGGCCGGTACGAAATTCTATTGGTGGTGCCAGTTAGTGATGCGACATCGATAACAAAATATCGATATTAATAAAGCATCTATCAAATACGATCTATGTTTTTGAACATCGAGGCGATGTTTTAAAAGTGGTTTAGTAATCTCTAAAATAAAATTGATGGGCAACAAAATTTAATTTTTCAGTGACCGTGTTTATTAATTTAAAATGAAGATTAAACTGAAAACAAACTAAAAATAATAAGAGCAAATAAAAATTCTCAGCCTGAAACCCAGAGCGCCCACATTAATCTCAACAGGCCACAGCTTCCTGAGTTCGCCTTTCGCCCACGGAGTACGCCGCCTCTCGATGTGCAAAACGCCAGGACATCGGGGTCATCCTGAACGAGAGATAGTCTGCTCGAAGATAGTGCTATTGGCGCACTCTGTTGAGAAGAACGTGAACTACTGTGCAACTTCCACCTTGGCACCGTGTGATAGATAAGAGACGCGTGTAAATCAATTCAACGTTCTTTATAGAGTTAAATGAGCAGACATGGTGCCAACCCGTAGATGGCTCAAAGGTTCAGCAGGGAACCGACAGATAGCATTACGCCCTGTGCGTTTGAAGAGAATATTAATAGAGCATCGAATGACTAAGCGTTTGTTCAAATGAATTACTACAAAGAAAAATATTTTGAAAAAGCAATATTTATACACACATTTGTGGTGAAAAATTTCATTTCCTTTTTGTTGGGGGTGCCCTGGCACTACCCTGCAATCCACTACTGTGGATAAGCAATTAAAGCAATATTATAGTAATTAACGAAACGAGTGTATAAAAAGGGGGAAATTGCATGAATGTTATGTTTAAAAAAGGGAGCGACGATAACGATTTTTCTTATATACCATGAGTGCAATTATCCCCCTTTATACACAAGTTACATTCAATATATTTTCGTTTCCATTTACGAATAATTCACATTTTAAAAAATTCAGCAGATCTTTTCATCACGCGGCATGCATTTCATGACGTAGTATTGCTTCGGAAAAAATATATATTTTAGTTGGCCTTGCGTTGTTTTTGTTTCCACGAAATATTTGCAAATACTAGAAGGTACTGCAAATATGCGGATAAAATATTAGAAGCTGACTAATCATGAAAACATTACTTCCCACGAAAAGTAAAGACTGGTAAGAGGGAGAATAAAACATATATAAAAATTGAGAAAGAAAAACTACTCACTTTTGAGTCAGTTTTGGTATAGCAGAACAGACTTTTACATTTTTTACATTCGTAATCCTAAGGCCAAATGTTTTACATGTAAAACATTTAATATATTGTAACGTATTGTAGGGGTACAGTTAGCAACCGCCACAATGGTGCGGCGGCAGAGGATTAGACGCCAGGGGCCAGGCAGGATGTGACACGCCGAGGTATTCTGAGAAATCCTAAGAGCTAGGGAAAGGGATGCCCAAAGTGCGGGACAGCGCATTTTTGCCGCGTGCCGCGTGACAAATTCTTGGAATCCATGGAAATGGATGTCCAAAAATGCCTGGCAAAGCGACGAGTGCGGGCCGTGTGCAAAACCCAGTGACGTTTCAGGTCACGTGGGTGGTAGCTATATAAGAGCGAATGCAGAGCGCGGGGGTGGGGTTTGTTGAGCTGAGTGGGAATCCTCGTGCGAAGGCACAAAACTTGCGCCCAGGACGATGCGGAGCCGAGCTAGGCTCGTGCGGCAAACCATGTGTTGGGACGCCGTTGTGGACTATATCCACGGGTGACTGAGGTCGCCGGAGCTGTCTGCTGTGTGCGGGAGGCTCGCTGAGGAGTGGCGCGGGCCACGAGTCAGTTATTCATTTTTAAGGATCGCTCCTGCGATCAGGGAAGTAAAGATCTACCAGAGCTGAGTAACTTAAATCATTACTGTACATATTGTGAATAAACCTGTACATATTTATCATTGAAGCTCGTGTCTGTGATTATTGTGTATTCCCACGACGTCACAATATTCACGTTAAATATTTTATGTTGTTCCATTAGTCAGCTAGCTTAACATTTCCTTCCCCAATTTAGTTTTATTCATTCGTTATTTGTATATAGTTGTAGGTATGTAATACGTGATGTAATTTTTTCTTCATGTTTCATGGCCGACTGCAAATTGCTACGTCTGTGTTATAATTTCTTAATTGCACGATTTCGCTCCTTTCCTGAATTCTGATTGGGAGGTGTGAATTTTTAATTGCAAGGTGGAATTTTAATTGTACGCGTGCTATTAACATAGAGATAATCAACGATTTTTCATAGAATCAATGAGCATATTTAGTTAACTAAACGAAAATAACACGAAAATCCATAAAGCGAGTTTATCGAGAAGATCTCAAATACGCCCCACTGGTTGAAGTCAAAAGATACTGGGATGTGTACCACATGAAATTCGTCTCCATTACTGTATCTATCACCAGAGTAATTCCAAAGACACGGTTTCAAAGTTTGGTGGATCAGAATTTTAACACGAATTTTACATGACAATGAAGGTTTGATTGCATCAACAAGAATAATACGAAGATATCTGTGGGGGTATAATAGCTATGAATTTGGCAGACCAGGCTTTGGTCATATAAGAATGTGTCTTTATTTAATAATAATAATAATAATAATAATAATAATAATAATAATAATAATAATAATAATAATGATAATAATAATAGGTTCAAAATAAGACTAATAATGAGCAATTTTCATTAAAAAATCTGTCTCATTAACAAAAATCTAAATAATAATTTTGGAATATAGTTTTCTTCCCCATATTTATCTTTAAAACGCAAGTCAGTCATTCTTGAACAGACCCTCATTATTTACATTAGTTTAAATATTCACATCCGGGAATGAGGTATGTTTAAAGGCGCCTCAAACTATGAATCTCCGGAGAGAAAATACGTAAAACAAAATTAATAATAAATGTCTGTATTAGCTAAATAGTAGCGACAGGCTATTAGAGCTGTTCTTCCCCCTGACCACTTAAAACATTTTCATTATTTTACTAGAATTTAACAAAGAAAGCGGAAATGAAACAATACGCACTATTCAGATTCAGATGTAATGTTTTTGGACAATAACACTGACTACAGTAAATAGTTACAGTAGTAAATAGTACAGTTTTGACTACAGTAAATAGCTTGTAATAATCTTTAAGGTATTTTTTTTTGTAAATATGTAGCAACATAGGTTAGTCTCAAAGTAACTTATTTAAGTATTAGATTTTAAAAAGTTTTGTTAGAAGATTGGTCCATCGACGATTTTTCAATATTTTCCTCTTCATTTCTCAAATGCAGACTGTTACAATCAGAAATGGTCTAAGATATTTTTCAAGGTTTTCCTTTACACCTTTCCTGGTTAACATACCGCTGAATCCCAAGCAGTGTTTCTAAGAATTCCTGTATTCTCGGTCAGTGTTCTGACCAAAACATCGAGGAGGAAAACCGGGACTGGGTGGAAAATTATTGAAAGGAAAAATTCTTGAGTTATTTGAGGACAAACACCATTTATATTTACACATTTGAAAGACGTTCTGCTGTAAATGAGCCAAATCTGTCTCTTTACGAAGGCTAATTATCATTAAAAAATCTGTGTATTCATAAATTTCTGGAACTAACGTAAAGGTGCTATAAATGTTATTTAGGCGATTGAAATTCCAAATTTTATTTTTCCCTTGTAACCAAATAGTTAAATATCAAAACCTATTTCGAAATCTCATATTTTTACTTATTTATTATACTGTGCGCCAGGAAAGTCTTTTCGTACCAAGCTGAATCAGCGGCTCCTATTAAAACTTGCATTCATGTTCGTAGCAACCAGATCATTGGGAAACGAGTGAAAAGGACAACATTTCCAGCTTCTGTGATGATTGTGATGAGAAAACAATTTGCGCTTTCATTTGTTAGTAGCTGCAACATAAGTTCTCTCGGGCGCCCTGTATGTATTCTTATATGCCTAAACATCCCATTTATCATCAAATTTAAAGAAAATGTCTTCCATTCTGCCTAGGCTAGTGTCAGCAAATGTCTATATCTCTAGTCTCTCTCTCTCTCTCTGTCAGCATGTTTCTCTAGTTAGTTCAGTAGTATAGAAAGGGAGGCTACGACAGAAACTTGCTGAATTGATTGATTGATTGATTTCTTCGTGTTTCCGGGCGCGTCAACTGCTTTGGTCATTATTCCCGTAGTGCATATTTTTTCTCGGGAGATGGCGGTGATCTTTCCCCGCTGGATGGCGAGATCCGGCGCCGACCTACCGTCGGCTAATGGGGTTTTCCGCTAACCAGGACTTTCCCACTAGCGGGGCACCGCCCCAGCCGGGACAAGCTCTAAGCTCCCGACCGGTCTCTCAGAATAAGTGGTAGTGCAGTGCATGTTAGTGTAAGTGTATGGGTAAGGGGAGAGGATAGGACAAGGAAGAGGAAGGACAGATCGCGCGCGGTCCGTGGCCCGTTTTTTAGGGTACTGCTCCGTCATTCATCTGGTGTTGATCGAAGATACCACGGAAAACTACCGATCAGAGCAGCCGGCCGCTAGAATTCTTCTCCAGACAGCGACTGAATTCGACCTAGCTGAAAAGCTAGTGTCGAAAATCCTGTCGCCGCGAAGACTCGAACCTAGGACCTCCCGGTCAGAGGTGCTGCAGTGACATCAGTTGATGCACTGAGCTACCGCTCCCGGTAGAAGCTTGCTGAAAAATGCATGATCAACCACACTAAAAAGTTGTCAGCCTTGCAGGAAAGACAAACATTTTTTGTGAAATGCAAAAACAAAATTAATTAAAAGCGCTTTGTATGCTTCATCCGTCACATTAGTGTCCTTAGCAGTTAATGGTTTTGAAACATCGCGACCATTGCAACAGTGACCCTGCAGGAATCACAATTTTTTTTTCAGTGGAAAGTAAATGCAGGCGTTACTATAAGTGGCACACTATTTGGTTCATATTCTCTGTTTATAAATTAAGGTTCGTTTGCGAGAAATTACCTTACATCCAATTCTGATAATCTTTATTCTGAAATATTTTGTTGTTCTTGTTGTCTGACAAAACATTTTAGGCTCTGATCCGCATTACTTTCAAGCGCCTATTTGAAGCGACCCCTATTTATTGCATCATTCTGGATACTCCACGGCTAAGGTTAGGCCTTTCACGGTCAACTAGAAATAATATTTTAGAAACAGAGGTACATTTTTTAGGAGATTGCTTGTTAGCTTCCTCTTACTTTCAAACCACAAAAGGCATACAAATGTAGGGTTTTACATTTTTAGGACTAAAATATGTGCAGCACAAAATTGCAGATCGTTTAGAAAACATTTTTCGTCCTAACATGCGTGGCGTAATGCCTATTTGAAACAACCTCTGCTAATTGGATGAAAATGGATACTCCTCAGCCAAGGCCTTCTTTCTCAGACAGCTAGAATTTGTGCTTTTCGATGCGGAGTAACATTTTTTTGTTAGCAGTGTTTTGTGATTCTTTTTATAAGCATCCTCATTTTGAAACCAACACAGGCTTACAAGCATAGGGTTATCGATTTTCGTGATTTAAGGGTGACTCGCAGTACAACCTAATAGAAAACGGCTCTGTTCTACATACCTTTCCAGTGCCTATTTGAGAGGCCTCTGTTTATTGCATCAAACTGTATACTCCGCTGCCAAGGCCAGACCTTTCTCAAGCATCTAGAAATACTCCTTTTAGAGGCGGAGTAGCAGCTTTTTGCTAGAAGATTGCTTATAAGCATTCTCTTTCTTTTACACCACTACCGGCTTGCAACCACAAGGTTTGAGATTTTTATAGTTAATGGGTGTGCAGCACAAAATCAGATATCTTTTACATTACATTTTACGTCTTAACATCATGACTTTCAAACGTGTATTTGAAACTACTCCTGATTTTTGAAAAAATGAATACTCAGCGGCCAAGGCTAGGCCTTTCTCAGGCACCTACAAATTCTCCTTTTCGATGCGGTGTAACATTTTTGTTACGAGCTTACTTATAAGCATCCTCTTACATTCCAACCATCTCTGGTTTACAAACATAGGGTTTTCGATTTTAATGATTAAAGGGTAGGACGTAGCACAAAATTGTAGACAACGTTTACACACAAATTTCTCCCTGACGTGCATAACTTTTGAGAGTCTATTTGAGGGGCATCTGTTTATTGCATCAAACTGGATACTCTGCTTCCAAGACCAGGCCTTTCTCAGGCAGCAAGAAATACTCCTTTTTGAGGCTGAGTAGCATTTTTTGTTAGGATATTTTTATAAGCATTCTCTTTCTTTCAAACACCATTGGCGTAGAAACGCCGAGTTGTAGATTTTCATGACTGAAGAGTGGCTGGCAGTGTCGGAAAGTGTTCTATGGGTGCAATTTCAGTTCAGTCTCTCGTAAAATAGTATACAGGATGAGTCACTTTAGCAACCCCTGCGGTTTTTGAACGGTTGAAGTTATTGCAATGCAAATGATCTTGGCTCTCCGGGTGAAGCCGCGTCAAAGGCTGTGTTGCCGACGTTTCGACCATCTTTTCGTGGTCTTCCTCAGGGCTGGTCTGCAACACAGCCTTCGACGCGGCGTCACCCGGACAGCCAAGATCATTCACATGACTCCGGCCGCGGAAGCCTACGACTTCATTGCAATGCAGTTTTGTGGAAGATGCTTGAGGGAATGTGGAATCACCTCTGACACAATAATTCATTTCTACTTTATCTCCTTTGTATTTTACGAGATATTGAGGTAAGTTTATTTTTCAAATGGAACTATCCTATTTTTTTAGTCCATCATGACGAGCGTAAAACGACGAATCCAGTGATATGAATATTGTCAAATGTTAGATAAACAGTTTTGAGTGTAATTTTGATTTTGTTATAATCAGCTTTCCTTGCCCAATCGCGCGTTATTATTTCTTTCCTAGAGCATCAAATTAGCCTTGGAATTTTTCCTTGAGTTAGATTCAGATTTTTCTACGATTTTTGATTGTGTAAGCTTTTTTTCGCCCGTAAGAACAATGTTAATTGTTTTTGCATAGCCCCCGATTTTTGGAATATAAATATGGAAATAATATTTTTCCCAGAGCCTCAAATTAGCCTAAATTTTGATGAGTTTAGCTAACATTTTCTTTTTAATTTATTTTTTATTCCCAAAACACCATCAAATACCTTCCGTGTTTCTTTTGTACAGCCCCATTTTTTGGAATATAAATGTGGAGCAATTGTTTCCTAGAGTCTCAAATAGCCTCAAATTCTTGGGTAGGTGTCGATTTTTCTGTGTTTTTTGATTTTTGTGTTTATTCACCATAAGGACAAATGTTGATTGTTTCTCTTTGTGGCCAGCCCTGAATTTTGGAATAAAAAATGCCGAAATAATTGGTTCCCCTTAGAGCCCAAAAATTATCCTTTTTAAATTCTTGCTTTTCATGGTTTCTAATTTCTATGTTTTTTTTAATGTTTGTGTTTATTGGGTGTGATTTCATTGTTTTGAATTGATTTTGAGATGGATTTTTCTGAGCTGGGGGCGCCAAAAGCCAGCAGCCCACGGATTAAATCAAAAAGAGCCTAAAATTCGGGAATATAGCACCCTTAATTAACCCGCAATTAGTCAAAATTTTGGATATAGTTTAGAGATTGGCTTTCTTGGGCGCTGCTAGCTTTAGATGCTCGAGGGCGCAGGGCCTCGTGGAACAACACGGTGTCCAGGCATGCGAAAGGTAAGTGGGATGAGACAGGATAGAGCTAGAGCTAGAGCTAGAGAGCGAGAGCGAGAGAGAGAGCGAGAGAGAGAGCGAGAGAGAGAGAGAGCGAGAGAGAGAGAGAGCGAGGAAGGAGAGAGAGAGCGAGAGAGCGTGAGAGAGAGGGGCGAGAGAGAGCGCGAGAGAGCGCCGAGAGAGAGAGAGTGGGAGAGAGAGCAGAGAGAGAGAGTGAGAGCAAGAGAGAGAGAGAGAGAGAGGGAAAGAGAGGGAGAGAGAGTGAGAGCAAGAGAGAAACAGAGGGCAGATAGATGGGGGAAGAGATATGGTCGGAGAAAATTGTTGAGGAAAAAGGAAACGGAGAGTGAAGGAAGAAAACGGAAGGGAGAAAAAGGGGGAGGGAAACAAATGGTGTGATGATTCAAGTGACGGGTGGGAGGAAAATAGAAAGAGGAAAAACTACTCATAAAGTGCGATGGAGAAAGATAGTTACAAAGTTACAGAATTTGTAGTGCATTAACTTCAAGTAAATTCAATTTCTCAGAAAGGATTTTTTTTTCGAAACAAACAATAAAACATAAATTATCATTTCTTTTCTGCCCTTTTGCGGAGTTTATTATTATGTAACGGATCATCAATAAATTATCTTCCAAAAAGCTTTTCAAATATCTTTTCAAAGCAGCAAGGCCAGGTCCGCAGTAAAACAGTAATTACAAGTTAAATACAGTTTGTAATTTTTTTTACTTTTTGGCACAACTCTTGCTCCTTCCAAAACGTAAATCTTGGAGGTCTTAAAAACAATATCCTCGTCAAAGGCCTTCACTTCTTTTTGCTAGTTCTCAGCATGCCTTGTGTTAAACTCGTTTGTCCCTTGTTTGCTTCCTTTAGGAGTCATGCAGAATATTTGATTTCTTCAGCATGTTCGGGATTAAAGTTGACGTGGGGTTAATATTGTGCATTCAAGCCTATTACATTATTTTTAATATATCAGCTGAGTTGTATGAATTGAGAGAATAATGATGAACATCTGGATAATGATGTATGGCATAGTGCTGCTTCTGATAATTGCAAAATACTGGATAATTGAAATAAACACTCCCCTCTCGCTTTTTCTCTCACTCTCTTTCTCTCTTTCTCTTTTCTCTCTCTTTCTCTCTCTTTCTCTCTCTTTCTCTCTCTTTCTCTCTCTTTCTCTCTCTTTCTCTCTCTTTCTCTCTTTCTCTCTTTCTCTCTCTCTCTTTCTCTCTCTCTCTCTCTCTCTCTCTCTCTCTCCAATGCAGCTCCTGGGGTTCGAGTCCCGACGGTTGGCAGATTTTCGACCCTAGCTGAAATTCAGCCGCTGTCTGGAGGAGCATTATAGCGGCCAGCTGCTCTGATCTGTGGTTTTCCGTGGTTTCTCCTATCAATACTATGCGAATGCCGGAGCAGAATTATAACAAACGGAACACAGACCGCCCGCTATCCATCCTTCCACATTCTTGTCCTATTGTCATGCCTTACACATGTACACATGTACAATTAATTGCATTACATAACAACTCATTCATGAGCTTATCCCGGCTGGGTTGGTGCCCCGCTGGTGGATGATACTCAGACGAGGGAAAATCCCTCAAGGGACATGTTGATCTGGGTCGGATCTCACCCTCCAGCAAGGGTAGAACATTGCCACCTCCAATGATAAAAAAACATGCAATACACTTACGAGACTTATGACTATATCTGTTGACGCGCCCGGAAACACGAAATAAACAATCAGTCAATCGCTGACCAAGATACGTAATTGGCAGATCGCTGAATTGGCCCCATCGCCGAACCGCCACATTGGCCCTAGCGGTCGCCCGTGGTCCGTGGCTTGCGTCAGCGATCGTGTGTTTGCAAATGCGCAGGACTTCATTCTCACATTGGGGCGCATGTGACGTATCATCAGGGCCGGATTTACCTGCAAGAAAAATAAGCAAATAAATAGGGACTCCCATCCACGGTTTCGCGCGCAGGAAAAAAAATTACAAAAGAAAGAAAATGTTTATATCTCTATAAAATAAATAAATTTTCATTTGTATTTGTGCAAAAAGTTATTCTTTTGTAACTATTTTTTTAGTAAAATCTACCTTAAGCGAAGAGATGGGGTGGAGCCGGTATTTTGAGCATGGCCTCTTTTTAGGGATGCGATATCGACAATACATCGATGTTTAAAACTAAAACATCGATGTCAATAATACATCACCCCAAAACCATCGACGTTTGTATACATTTGTGTTTTAATAACAGGTTTAGTAACCTTAATGTTCGGCGGCTTGAGAATTAAATTTGAGATTAGCCTTGTGTACTGATTTATAATTAAGATTTAACCAACGAAACAAAACAAAAAACAATGACAAAACCGAACCTGAGAGCCTGGGCGGCCAAGGTCAGCGCTTCCGCTATTCGCCTCAGAAAGATACGGAAAGACGAGGGGCGAGACCCTGCTCATGCGCACCGTACTTGTCGACGGAATGGGGATTTTGCGAGTTTGCCCGATTTGTAGTGAAGTGACTAACTTGCTCCTTTTGTGTTTGTTCTAAATCTGCAAGGCGTGCTGTGCAATCTCGTCATGATTTCTCAGCCTGTGTGAAACTTACCGTGTGTGGATAAAATGGTATGCTCTATTGTCATGATAAAATATACTGTCACATGAATCAATATGAACACTTTTTCATTAAAAATTTACTTTTTTAGCGTTATATTAAAATCGAAATTACAATTTTTTGTGTTTTTATATTAAACTGAGAATAATGTTTGCTTTAATCTACTCACATAAGCAACCTTTTAGATTTACATCCCACATATTTTCCATTTTCATATTTTCCAATGAAGCGTAATATTTTGCCGTGTGAATGTTATAGTACATTGTCAGAATTTCTGGGTGTATGAAGGGTACCATAAACTGCGTTTCATAAACTTGTAAATACTACGAGTAAATCCTAGAATAAGAAAGACGAGCTTTTTAATAGTTGTGAACGTAAGGATTTTTATAAATATAGTAAAAACGTGTTAAGATATCTTCATTTTTGATATAGAAACTTGCATTCAATAAATATGAATAATATTTATTAATACCTCAAGAAGTCAGCAGATCTGAATGAAAAATGGAGCAACGTTTCATAAATACGGTAACCGCCGAATTTTGTAAATAACTGGGTTTAACTGTAAATTGCTCGTAATTGCTTCAGTCCCTTATAAAAGTTAGAAGCTAGCAAATTGTGAAGTCATATCCCAGTCATTCCAAGTTATAGTCGATACCGCTTGAAATAATACTTCGGTCTATATAAATTCCATTTTTTAACAATGAAATTAACTAAAAAAAAGGAATTAAAAACCGATGAGATAACATTATGGATATATTGGCTATTTACATTTTTTTCGTAATACTACTATTATATTACATTAATTTATTAATGTAATATAACAAGTATTACGAAACTACGAGTATAATTAACACCCAACCAAAGAAAGGAACCAAAGGAAAAAGTAATCTCAACGGCGAGAGTCCGTTAAGATTCACAGTCCGTTGACCACCATCAAAAATCGAAACAAATTGTAGATCAAAATGGCAAAATATCGCACTCCCAGATAAGATATTTCTCATTTACATTGATTTCTTTTATAAGACAGTGGCGTTACGACAAATACTGAAACGGCACACGGTCGATACCACAAATGAGTCGTGGTTCGTTTTAAACCACGGGTAACGAATTACAAACTATAATCGCGGAAGTTATTTGCTCTAATCGGTATAATGATATTAATAAAAATAAAAGTAATTTGACTGGAGGGGAAAGGCGTCATAGAGAAACCGGTAGATTTAAACATGTACATATCACGTCTTTTGTTCGCCACTTCGAAACGTCGCGATACCATTCCCCCAGTCCAAATACTCTTGTCATCGTTGTCACACGTCAACACATCAGTTATGGAGATTGTATGGTAATATCATGCGTTTTCATGCACTCTAATGAAGCTGAAAAAAGTAACTGAATTGTCTTCAGTCACGCTGACACCATGCGACTACAATTCAAGCCGTTGAACCTCAGTCGACACTGTGCTAGCCAACGTTACCGCGTCTAGAGGATAAGCTAATTCTTACCATAGGTATGTGCAGCCTAAAACACGAGGTGGACCAACTACATTTCATGGTTCCGTTTTTCATTTAACTTTTTTTATTTCCATATGATATATTTTATAAGTAAATATAGAAAATATATTACAAGGGGAATGAAATGATATTCATGATACAATTAATGAATTCTTTTCATTATGAAACATTAACACGGTTGCTTGATAGGTAAATGGACAATGTTGCCTGAGTTAAGGTTGCGGGTTCCCTTCGAAAATTTTCAAGATGTTCACGGTTCCTTCTGCCCTCCTTGTCAGCACGCCTATGACTAAGCGTAGCGATACTTTTGCTTTTGACTTATACTCGCAAAAGCAATGAAGTATAAACACGCCGATCCGGTGGCCGAGATTGCTACGGCAGTAGTGTCGTAGCGATCTCCGACAGAATGGTCGCGGGTTCGAGTCCCGCCTCGGGCTTGGTTGTATTTGTGTTCGTCCTTTCACCCTTTATTATCACCATAACGTTTCATCATCATAGTTAACACCAATAGTGGTCGTTAATGACGTAGATGTTGATGTGACCTTAAATAATAAGAAAAGTATAAAAACGAAAAGTAAATAGTAACGACGACGTGAGAGATATTAAAAAAAAATTACATTTGTGTAAATTTAGAAAATTAAAAAGCATACATTACAATGGCGTATATGTCATGGTATTCAATGCAATTAGCACTACCAATACGAAACGTTTAACCGGGAGCGGTAGCTCAGTGCATCATCTGATGTCACTGCAGCGCCTCTGACCGGGAGGTCCTAGGTTCGAATCCTGACGGCGGCAGGATTTTCGAGCTAGGTCGAATCAGCTTTTCAGCTAGGTCGAATCCAGTCTCTGTCTGGAGGAGAATTATAGCGGCCGGTCGGTAGCTTTCCGTGGTTTCGGCGATCAACACCAGACGAATGCCAGAGCAGTACCCTAACAAACGGGCCACGGACCGCGCGATCTTTCCTTCCTCGTCCTTGTCCCATCCGTTCCCCTTACACACACACTAACATGCACTTCACTAACACATATTCCGGGCGACCGGTCGGGAGTTTAAGAGTGTGTCCCGGCTGGGGAGGTGACCCGCTGGTGGGAGAGTCCTGGTTAGGAGGAAACCCTGCTTGCCGGCAGTAGATCGGCGCCGAATCTCGCTATCCGGCGGGATAAGAACAAAAGACATGCACTACACTTTCGGGACTAATGACCTAAGCTCTTGACGCGCCCGGAATCACTGACCAACCAACGAAAAGTTTTGAGAAAAAATGGAACTGTTTTGAGAAAATCGTGTTTTTAAAAATTGCATTCATTTTACTCAAAATTCTACAAAAACTGTCATTATTTTCAAACGAATATTTTTGACATTAATTAAAGAACAAATTGTGTAGACCAAATCTCATTTGTAGGAACAAATCTCAGTACGAGGTTTTGCAATACCCGAAAATTCAGAGTTAAGAGTGATGTTCCAAGGGCCTCATCTAAAGTAGAATTCGTTTCAAAATTTCGGGACTTTTATGTCGGACCAGATCGATTGGGGAATTTGGGGGAAAATCCTAAGAATAGTTGTTATAGTGTTAGCGCTAGTGTTGTTCACAGACGTACAAACAGACAAAACAGGTGGCTTTGATGGAAGGACGATTTGAAAGAAAACATTTTTCGGTATCAGGGGAACCCAAAACATGTATTTCCGTTGAAATCCCGAAATTTTTTGCAGCATTACAGAAGTTTCTCTATTCTACTATATATAATACTCGGTATATAACTATGAATGCCAGAAAGTAAAAACTAAATAATTACTCATTTATTTACGTTGTATGTCAATTAATAATTTAGTTCAAATTTGAATTTAAAAGATCGCTAGAAAATGCAATTAGCATAAAATTGCTTCACATGTTTTAACATGATTTTCATTTGAAGTTCAGAAAAGTATGGTGATATTTAACCGTATTTCTCTTTGATATTTCTGAACATTATCTGTGATTATAGTCTGAGACCCTAGTTGGGTTTTCACGGTTTGATTTCAGTGAAGTTTTGTCTATTTCTTGCTATTTTAATGTGAAAAAACGCTTCGTGGATGCACGTTTCTTGTAAATACCACGCATTGAAGTCGGCAACAAGGTCAATCATTCACGTAGGTCATGGAGGAGTCGAACCATTCCTGACGTAGGCAAATCGTGAGTAGTTACACGTGCATGACCTTTGAATGATAACTTTTCTTGAACATGAGTTTATGGGAACGGTCACGGGATTTGCTGCTTGCGTCATCGAAGTAGGCACGAATCGGTCTCAATCAAAAGCACAATGTGACCAAGATTTCGTTGGTCTGTTTCCAACGGGTTTTGTCGAAGACCGAACGGATAATAATCCAATTGTGATATCTGAGGAAGAAGAGAAGATTTACTATTTATCCTACACCAACCAAAGACATTATCCGAGCGGTTTTATCACAATATTTTCACAAATTTCGTGCCCTGATGTGCACTATGGTACTAAATTAATATTATTATTTATTACAAGAATACATTTCTTTTGTTTATTATTTTCGTAATAGAAATGTTTTAATATCAACATCTCAATACTCGTCACTCTTTGGCTTGTGAATTAATCCGTAATTCCCAAAGCAAGTGCGGTATTATTTTTGATGTAATTCCTTAATTTACATTCTACCAAACTAATCAGAAGCATTGTTAATTAATAACTTTTATTCCACGAACTCTCCACCAACTAATTTTATTCATCATTAGGAATTACTATGAGTCATAGTAATAGTCCACTCTCATGTCCCCTTAACTGGAATGTGGGAGCTCAATATTCTGCAAATAGTGTCAGTAAAAGAAAGTTATTCTCTTTTACTCTGTCATTCTCAACATGACTTCTAACGCGCCTAATTCATTGCCATAGTTTATTGCTTCCATTGATGCAAATACTAATATCTCTAACTTTGGACTAGAAGCATCCAAAATATCGACTGAAAATAAATTTCGTATGATAACAAACATATTTCTGAACATGTAACTGGTCAGAAAAAATAGGAAGTTGTCCTGCCATCTAAGGATATTTGCGAGTGTCGCCTTGACATAGGACACAAAGAAACATCACTGAAAATGAATTTCAATTTGCGCTATTAAGCAACTTCATTCGCAAACATGAGGGAGAAATAAATAAGAATGACTGCATTATTGTAATTTAGTCTCACACAGCCATCAAATATGCAAGGTTGGCATTTTTTAATTACCTTCAGTAACAAACTATTTTCCTGTTTCAAACAGGTAGTGGACGGAGTCAAGGTACAGGTTAACGAAGTACCAAAAGTAACTTAACGGGTTAAGGAAGTACTATGGATGATGAAAAGAAGGTAACAGCAATTTATGATTTCGAGGAGCTTATAAAAACTATTTATTTCATTCGTTAGGATTAATGAGAGAACTACGGTCATTATTTAACGTGAGATATCGAATGAAAAACAAAAAACTAAGTTCCATTACCTATTCCAAAATTGAAAACTACCGAGCCATTCCTATTTCAAACAGGTCTATTTGGAATAGGTAATGGAACTTCGCTTTCTGAATACATTCATAAATAAGTGATTGCATGCAGGCTGAAAAAAAAGATGCTTTGCATCCCCAATCACATTTATCTTCATTAATTTTTTTGTTTGTTTGTTTTGTTTTTTCATCAGATATCTCACGTTCTATTTTGAGCATAGATCCCTCATTAACCCTAACAAATGAAATAGTTTTTAAAAGCTTCCCAGTATCATAGATTCGTGTTACCTCTTCTTTCCATCATCTATAGTACTTACTTAAAGCCAGCTAGGGTGGAAAAGATAGAAAATACGGTGTTTAAATCACCATGATTTGCATCCCGGCAGCATTCGTTCTGAAGCGAAGCAATGCATACGCACTGCGAGAGTACTGTCGACATCGATGCGTCAACTGCCGCGATCTGGAGATGGTTCTTCGAAACTAGTCGCAGAAGAAAACGTACGAAAGATGTAGGATAGCAACACTCAAGTAGTACACGGGAAACATACAAGTACAGTAGAGTCTCTATAATTCAAGTCTCGATTGTTCGAGTTTCCCATAAATCTGAGTTCAATCCGACTTACCAAAAAATTAATTAAAATAAATAAATATATTCCCGAAAAATGACCAAGATTTGAAAAAAATCACTATATCGGTTTTTTATTGTTATTTGACCGGTGCAAAGCATTGTTGTTGGACCGGTGCGGTAGCATTTTTGTTACGCCCAATAGGTCAAACAACAATTAGTTTAGTTGTGCAGAGATTGCAGTTCGATTAATTTAGTACTAGCACGCGCAATTAAATTCACTTTCTAAAGATTTTTAATTTACTTTATAGAATCGATAGATATAGATTTTCCATCATGCATTGTACAAAAGGAAAAGGAAATTCGTTCCATTAGCAGTGAAATTAGACTTTGAAATTTAAAAGTTGTGTTCATATTTCTATTTTAATAAATTAATCATTTTCGATAATTCAAGTTTGCATTAATTCGAGCTAGGTCCCGTCCCGTCCACCTCGAATTACGGAGACTGTACTATAGTACAGAAGCACCGTAATTCCTGCCAGAGTGGAGCGTGGTCGGTTGTGTCGGCCTTCCGCCTCACAACTTTATTGTCTCAGTGGATGATCTGTTTTTAAGCTCACCGGCTGAGATGACATACGGTACACGTCTTGCTAAACTAGAGTACAGATCGTGATGTCCTTAGGTTCGAATCATGATGGTGGCGAAATAACGATTCTGACTAGATAGTTGAGTCGAATTCAGACGCTGTTTGGAGGCGAATTCCAGCGACCGTCTGGTCCAATCGGTACACTGTCAGAAATTCCGACATTACTTAATGTAAATTACATTAAAATAAATATCATGAACGCACATTAAATTTAATGTACACGTGTACATTACGATGCGAGAGTTAAAGCTTTATAGTCGTTTCTTGAAGGAATGAAGGAATTATCATGATGAACTTGATGGAATCTGAATATACGAAATGAATGATGAGATAAGAGAATCGCTACATATCTATACTGATTTTAACTTGTGCATTAAATTTAATGTACAAATACATTAAGCTATTTTTAATGGACAATGTTACATTAAGTTCCATGTACAATACATTAGATTTAATGACATTTTTGACAGTGTACTTTCTCCGCGGCTTCTCCGATCAGTACTAAGATAATGCCGGCGCAGTACCACAAGAAAAAGGACACGTGTCGCGGGCGATCTCTTTTCTTCCTCATCCTTCTCTTTCCTTATCTCTTTTACACACACACACACACACATATATACGCACATACACACACACACTGGAACACTAAATTATAATTTCGGGAATGCTGTGGAAATTATCGATAAATCCGCCAGACGCGGAAGTGGCGGGTACAAATATGAACAAATAGAAAATGCATGTGATGAAAACACGAATTATGTGAGTTTATTTGATTTCATTTCCTTCAAAATGTTCGCAATTTCTTGAATTGGTGTATTTTTTCCTAACAAAACATAGTGGAGGTGCTTACAAAAATTTTCTAAATATTTCTAAATATATTTTCTACTTTTATCGTTATCTGGAGTAGCTTGTCGAATAAATTTCTCTGACGCATCACCAAATCTGTTCGCCATTTCCTGATAATTGTTTTAACTGTTTTAACGAGACACTGGAAAAATGCGCTTTATAGCACATCGACACAGGGATCGATACATACCGCTTCCTAAGACAGATGAATCGCAGCATATGAATGGGCACTAGGAGGAGGTGGTAATTTAAATGGACAAAGAAAATGATAATTTGTTTGTGAATCACTACTTTGATTTGTTAATATCGTATGCATTATCTAACACTCTTGATCTTCATTTCATGAGTGGAATAGTCAATGAACTAAGACCCGTGAGAAGAGGCACTCGAGAATAGTTATTTATGATATGAGTGGTAAAAGTAGCATTTTATTTAGGGAGTGGGAAAGTCTGCGCCACGAAACCAACAGGCCGAGTGGCGCAATTATAGGAGCAAAATAAAATCACTTTTACCGCATGAGTCTTACACTATTTTTTAGTCAGGTTTACTGACTTTAATGTTATTTTAATTAAAGTATTTAAATCTCTTAAAGAAGTGCTCAGTAACTGATGCGCTCACACGAAAGTATTTTGTTTTCTTTTTTGCATTATCAGATTTATCTGAACACTTGAGCATCGTATCACTTTTAACACCAGTGCTAAAAATTGAACTTTTAGCACGCTATTCATGTCCTGAAAGAACTGTTTTTACTAGAGGCTGTCTCAAAACGTACGTTTTAAAGCGCTACTTCCCGAGATAGCATTGCCAGCGTTGACACGTGGCGACGCGTGTGGCAGGCCGGTGACGTCAACGCCAAACACCATGCAAAAACTTATTTATTTATTTATTTTACGTCAAAGAGTAAAAAAAGCACAGATAGTGAAGTTACATTTATGTCCAGACAAAATGTCCAAAACATGGTGCCAAAACATATCAGCAGTCGCTCAAGAATAAGGGAAACTGGACGAAAACCTGATCGAGATGGGCGTCATTGTCCCAGAAGCTGAGATGTAATACTTGTTATAGGTTGTTTAGAATTATCTTCGAGATCCTATGAGCTGTAGCGGTTCATGATTTCATGAAAGGTGGAAGCCAAAATTACGCGCAAGTAAAAATTTAGTGTAAACAAGTAAATGCAACTATTATTTCCATTTAAACTTTTCTCCTCTTCCTTTTTCACGTTTCATTATGAATTGACAGAGAACTATTAAAAACAATTTTTCCGATCCCGGAATCGAACCGCAAGCCTTCCTTCCGATCTATAAATCATAATTTTACGTGCATGGCTACTACCACCACATCCCGATGAGGGTCTTTTACTATCTTTACAAAGGCGAAAGGAAGTTTTCTATCATTTCTTTCACAATAGTATACTTTCTCATAACTTAGCTTCAATTAAAAACTTATATATTTAACGGATAGTTACGTGTTGTGATGGTTCATATATTCCACGGAAGTGAAAGGGAAGGATGGCACCATCCACCTTCTCTTGAATTCACCCCATTAACCCTTTCCAGAAGCGACGTAGGAAAAGACACGACTCCAAGAAGTTTTACGACCCTGCTCTGTTCACAAAGTGGCCATTGCAAAAGAAGCATACAGGCAGAGGAATCTACCTGTTTATCTTCACGTACGATTCACGCGACAACTTTGATCGATTGATTAGTATTTCCGGGTGCGTCAACTAAAGTCATTGGTTCCGTAACTGTAATGTATGATTTTATCGTGGAAGCTGGCGGTGATGATCTCCAGTTGGTTGTCAAGGTCCGACGGCGACCTACACGCCGGCTAGCGGGGTTACCGGATATCTTCCACCAGCGAGACAACGCCCCAGTCGGAACAAATTCCAGCTTCGGTCTGGCCTCCTTACATGAGAAGTAGTGTACAGTATGTATGTATCAATGTGTGTAAGTAAGGGAACAGGACAGGACAATGAAGAGCAAGGAAAGATCGCTTCGTGGCGCATTTATTAAGGTACTGTACCGGCATTCGCCTGGTGATGATCGGAGAAACCATGAAAAACTACCGATCATAGCAGCCGGCCTATAGAACTCTCGAACATCTCGATTTTGCTCGATCATTCTTGTGTATATACTCTCTGCTTATACGATTCTGTAGCACCAATCGTATGCTTTTGTTTTTCATGTCTATTATCAACGCCCAACTGCTGAGCCGGGCCTCACGATGTCAGTCTTGTTGGAATATCTTATCGACTTCGAAAAATTTACGCACGCTCTCTGCGCTATTTGGAACCACAGCAGTGGAGAAAAAAAGAATTATCGTTGTGTTAAGTAGCGATAAAACACAACAGACAAATGAGATTTCACAAACCTTAGTATATGCTGATATGCAACTAGATGTTTTTACTCGGGTGATTAGGAAATTCTCGAATAATTTACCAAATTCCTCGATGATAATTCGGACGGAGAATATAGGTTTGTGATCGAAAACGATCTACAGGTTCGCATTATAATAATCCGTGATGCTTGACAATGTGTGAATACATGTAATCATTGATAAGAAATCATTCACCAGAATATGTTTTCTGTAACAACTGTATATTAAATATTAAATATAAAACATCCTTGATCAGTTGATTCATTCAGTTGTAAGAGATGATCGAAGCAATTTCGCATTCAGTTTAGAATCAATAAATTCTTGTTATTAATGAAGACACTGGAAAAAATGAATGTTCAAAAAATTGGCCTTTACTTACGCATAGAATTGAAAAAGGATACATGAACCAGTATTAAGTACAAATGACAAATTATGTCAGGTGTGGATGTCTAAGAAAAAATGTAAAAAGAGATGACAAATGCGCAGAACGGGTCAATTGCAGTGGACACCTTTAATCCACATATAAGTAAAAATATGTTCGCCAGAATTTAGTATTTAGTAGAATTTACTATTTAGAAGCATCATTGCGATGACTAGAATAAGTCAAGAAATTCATATCCTTTTTTTGTATGTTTCAAATCCTCAAATTGAAGAGATAGCCCTTGAAATACATCAGCTGTTAAAACGACAGCACGCGGGTGTTCTAGGTAATCGCGTTGTAAGATATGGTAAATTTTAGCAATTGCTAAAAATGCGAAATGTTATCAAACGCTCAAAAAAAAGTAATTGTATGTTTGATGGTCGGCGCAATATATTTCTGAAAGTTTTCAATCTGAGATAAAACGCTAAATCGATCGCCAAATGCGAAATCACGTAGAAAATGCGAAATAGTCGTGAATCTGCGACGTAATTGCTAAGTTGCATTTTATGGTTTCCTTCGTGTTGGGTCACTAACTAGTATGCGATGACGACTACATATCGATGTTTAAAAATATGTATTTTCACAGTAGCCAACAGTGTAAAAGCTGAACGCTTTTTCAGCATTTATATAAATTGATTTCATTTAACGAAGTACATGACCTTTAAAAAGTGTTTTGTTTTAACCCTAGCATTCCCAAGTTATTTTTGGTAACGAACTTTACAACCTGAATGATTTATAATGTAATTAGAACGATTTTATTAAGTACACATTGTTACATAACAATTAAGGAAATTAAAATGAGTGTTGGATAATCTTGTACATTGTTAAGTTTCAATGTTCATCATCACTTGACATCACTTCTTATTCATTTAAACCACTATCACTCATTCTAATCCTTTTCAACAATACGTACAGGTTAAATACAACACACAAGTACAAACAGCTCCACTGCATTGCTTCGAAAATGGATGACGACCACTACAGTTTTGCCAAAGTAAATCAGTATCCTTTATATATTTATGTCACAAGTTTTAATAACGATGGCCAAAAGTTACCCTTGCACGAAAATATCGCATATTGTTTTAAAAATCTTTAAGGTTATTACGCAAATTTAAATGTTATAATGTAGAATTATGTGTTATTGACAAATAGAATAAAAATAAAAATATCTGAATCCATTTAAAGCACCTTTTGTTTTAAAACCAAACTAATGGGCCCTTTTTGCCCATACTTGGTAAAGCTAGAGTTAATAAGTATTTACAAATTGCAAAACAATTCTTTTCGTCGCCTTTGAATGGTGTTCTTAAGAAGCCTATAGTTCCATATAAGACTCATCAAGAAGGAATCATTCAATGGATTTAAAATTACTTTTTTAAATTTGTTGAAATCTTACATTAGTTTCCCCTAATTCCCGATTTAATGGGAAAACTTTGAAAAGATTCAAAATAACGTTTTATCTCAAAGATACCCCTCTTAATAATACTTTTCTCAACAAATGTCACAAATTGCTAAATATTAATTTTTATAATGCTAAAAATTACTGTAACCTTGCTTCTAAAATGCGATTTAAAAAAATTAAGTGCTAAATTCTACCATCACTACTCGTTGTGTTAATAAGCCACAAGTAGCTGCGACACCGGCGAGGGGAAGCATTTGGGTTACAAAGTTCTGTATCGCCGCTTCACAACTTGTGTGGCGGCGTCGGGGCGTAGGTGGCGGCCGAAAGCAAAAAGCCCAAGGGGCGCTGAAGCCAACGACCGGCACGCGACCTACAGAGCGCGCGAAGCCGCCAGTCGCTCCAATGGCGCGTCTGCGGTCGACGACCTCCAAGCAGCCACGCGTTCCTCTCGACCCACGGACCACGTGGTCGCTGGCCCGTCTTATCTTTTTCCTCCTTGCCTGTTCTTTTACATGCGATAGCGGCGTCGAGGAGGGAGGTGAATGAAGATTTATCGATACTGTGCTCGTCAACTATTGTGGTACTTCTCCCGTAAGTGTAGTTCGTGTTGTATCCCAGGAAATGGCGGTGTTCCTCCTCCACTGAAGCGGGAGATGCGGTGCCGACCTACACGTTGGAATTAATTGATTGATGATTTCGAGTGCGTCAACTGCTAAGATCTTTAGTCCCGTAACTGTAGAGAATGATTTTGTCGTGGGAGGTGGAGATGATCTTTCACCGCAGGATGACGAGGTGTAACGCCGACCTACCACATCGGATCCAGGGTTTTTTCCCTCAACCAGGCGTCTCCCACTAGAGGGACACTTCCCCAGCAAACTAAGATCACGTCTGGTCTCCCGGCATGGGTGGTAGTGTAGTGAATGCTAGTGCATGTGTGTATAAGTAAGGCGTGAGGCTAGGACAAAGAAGACTTATCGGACTTGGCCGTTTCCGTTCCGTCGGTACGTGGCCTGTTTGTTAGGGAACAGCTCCGGCATTCGCCTTGTGTTGATCGGAGAAGCCACGGAACGAAGCCCTGAGTTCCGATAACAATTGGGATAACCTATGCTTTTAAGTCGCAAATTCGCATAATTGCGTTTGCCGAACTCTTGTATTTAAGACGCTGTTACTTACTTTGTTTTTGTTGTTATTGTTATAATTATTATTATTGTTATTATTATTGTTATTATTGGGAATAAGCCCAATTGGGAATACGCAAAGTACTCAGATGTGTTTTTTAGCCTTTCTTTGTGCCCATATTTCTTTCATCCTTTGGCTGTGCGCCTTTTTTCTCTCTTCGGTCCAAGCTTTTTCTCTTCTACACTCTGGTCTCTATCTGTTTTTGTGCTGTTTGAATATCACGTGTCAAAATGGCCAAATCGTCTGCAAGTGCTAAACAGTCTACTGCTGTTTTTCCTGTCCCTAATGTGACTGGCTGTGCAATTTTGAGAATCATATCTTGTTTACGCCATTCTGTAATTTCTTCCTCAAGAATACAATTAAATAGCAAGGGTGAGAGTCCGTCGTCTTGCCTTACCCCTGTTTTGATTTTAAAGGGGTTAGAAATACATTCCATAAATTTAACTTTGGCCTGTGTGCTTATCAGGGTTTCTTTTATCAGTGAAAGAGTTTTCAAATCTAATCCTTGTACCCTTAGTATTTGGAATAATGATTCCCGATCAACCAAATCATATGTTTTTTTTTTAGAAATCAACAAATGTGCATACTAGATTTCTGTTACCTAATCGCTGATGCCTTAGGATAAGTTTCAGATTTAAGATTTGTTCCGGTCATGATCGACCTGGTCTGAAGCCTGCTTGGTATTCTCCAATTTTTGGTTCTAGTTGTTGTGCTCTGTCAAGAAGACAGAGGGAAAATATTTTGTAGGGAACTGATAATAATGAAATCCTTCTATAATTATTGACGTCTGTTCTTTTTCCTTTTTTATGCAATGGATGAATTAATGCAGTTTTCCATTCTTCTGGAATTTTTTTCTGATTGCCAAATATCTTGCATGACATTAGTGATTTCTTTTATTGTGTTTGGCCCTGTAGTTTTAATTATTTCTGCTACTGTTCCATCTTCACCAGATGCTTTGTTGTTTTTAAGCCTACTGATGTGTTTGATGATTTCAATTTCATCAAGTGGTGTAGAGTTTGGATTTGTCCCTTCAGGTTCTTGGGAGGGGAATCTTGTGATTGTTCACAGTTTAGGAGATTTTCAAAATATTTATTTATTTATTTATTTACGTCAAAAAACAGTTAAAAACTGCGTATGACGGGCTATGGGGAAAAGTGAGCTCTCTAAATTGCAAGCTCTCTAAATTATCTTCATTGTTTAATGTCAAATCTCCGTTTAATTTTTTGAAGCATAGATGGTTGTTATCCTGCGAGTTTAATTTTTTAAATTTTATAAAAGTTCCGTGTATTGTTTCTTGTGAAATCTTTTTCAATTTCTAATAGTTGCTCTTTTTCATATTTTCTGGTCAATTTGCCTAATTAATTTAGCTGTCTCTCTCTTGGTTGTCAAAAATGTCTTATTTTTCTTCTGTTTTAGCACTATTTCAATTAGTATATGCCTGGAGTCGTGCTTTGACTGCTTGTTCGCACTCCTCATTCCACCAAGGGTGCTTTTTCTGTTTGTGCATAAGAATTAGTTTTTGTGCTTTTTAGTAAACTTACTTTTGAGCTGCAGCCAATCCTTTGATTGGATTTTTTCTAATTCCTCTGTAAATGAAGTCGATGTTCTGTGATTGTCAAATTTCGGGATTGGAAGTTTCTTTTTGATGAATCTTTTAGGCTTCAGTTTAAGTTTTATTCTGGTCAAGTAATTATCGGAAACTATGTTTGCACCTCTCCTGACTTGGACATTTATAATTTCCCTGTAGTTTGGAAAGGAGATTGCTACATGGTCAATTTGAAACTCACCAATATATAAATTTGGTGCTCTCCATGTCTTTTGCTTGGAAGGGTCCTTTTTAAAATGTGTTGACATAATTTTGAGATTAAACATTCTGAAAAAATTTGCTAATTATTATTATTATTAATTTTATTATTATTAATTTTATTATTATTATTATTATTATTATTATTATTATTATTATTATTAACGGAAAGCAGTTATCCCCAAGAACATAATGTTTATGCCAGATAATATGAACACCTTCGGTAAATTGTGTAAGATAGTGCTTGTTGAGCAACGTAATATGTCAAGAAGCGTTAAGATTTGTTCCATATCTAATATTTGCTTTTTTTAAATTTATTTTTTTAATAAAGAGTACGACATAAGAGGAACCTTGAAATGACGTCCCATATACGTGTGATATATTCCAGCGATAAGTACCCTTGTGGAGTAGTTGAAACATGATAACGAAGTAAAACAAGAATCTTAGATATAATAAATAGGGCAAGGAAATTCATCATTGCCATTTTATGTACAGATAGCCTCGCAGATTCTCTCGTCTGCGCTTACAGCTTATCTTACATAAGCACATTCCTTTAACGAAAAGTATAGTTAAACGAAAGTATAGTATTTAAATTCTTTAAATGAAAGTATATTAGAACGTTTCAAAATAATTACTAATAAATTAAGAAATATATAATCTACTTTACTGAAATTTACTTGTTCTTATTTTTTGTTTTCTTTTGTTTTAATAAAGTAAAGCTTGAACAACGTATCATATAGTCAAACATACAATTACATAAATAAAAAAACGTAAATAAAATGTTTAAAACTCACATAGTCGAATATATACGTACACGAAAAATACAATTTTTCAACAATTTTCAATAATTGAACAATCACCACACGTACTTATGAGAAATAAAATCAGTTCGGAAAGCATATACATATGTACGATTCTGTTAATATGAATTGGACGACTGACGTTCCACCGATGAAACTTTCTTTGAATTGTCAGTGTCGCTCACGGACTTTCCTGAAGGGAGTTATCCGTTCTGTAACATAAGATGTAGGTGTTACCATACAATATTGAACACTATTCTTTATATGATAGAAGTCATTCTTGCTGAATATTAATATAAACGATCCAAGCACGAAATAAAATAAGGGGAATCCCTGCAAGTCAATACAGACGGTGTTGTCAGTCGCTACAACACCAATATGTCATCATTATACATTCTTTTAAAAGTTGTCACAGAATAAGCAAAGAAAGATTTTCGTGATCATTTCAATCGGTCAGAATCGTAGGTGCGACAAAAATATGAAATGATATGGTCCAAATTTTTACAAGATATTATTATTATTTATTGTGAAATTTTGCCGTCCCTTGAAACTGCCGCTCAGGGCGGGCCGCCACCACTACGCCTCTGGCACTTGGTACTTTGAATACATGAACTTGTTAATTTTGCATTCTCGAAACTTTGCATGACTGTCTTCACAGATCACGAATGGCATCACAAAAATAAATACGACAGTGAAAGTGAACGTTATGCGAGAGGGAAGGAGGAAGTACAGTTGAAAAGTCGATTGTGTTACACCTTGAGAAATTGAGGCAACGAAAATGATATTGCTGCACGAATATGGTCACAATATTTCCTCTTCCAAGTCTATCAGTTTGACTCGAAAGAATTTATCTCTGCATCTACATGCAAAAAATGCAAAGATTTTGAAATTTTGATGTACGATATGTTAAAATGATTTATACTTTACAATGTATATTGGGCTAGCATTAAACTGTTTTTCTTTTTTAGTTTACTGATCAGTAGGGAACGGATTTTATTGTAATAAAAAAATCAAAATATGTACATATATATGTATTTATTTTTTCAAAAATATGTAGAAAAAAATTAAAAATATGTAAAATAAAAATTGAAGTTAGAGTTTAAAATTGTTTGATACAACGTGCATTTTCAAGTTTTCAAAGAGGAAATGTCGTCGATCCGCTCTCAAAATAGATTTGTAGTGGCTGAAGGAACGTTCCACATCTACAGAAGAAATTGGAGCATATTTGAACGCCGATATATCCATTGGGTTCAGTTCTAGTTCCAGTGTTGAGGTGTCTTTTCCTCTGCTGAGAATGTTGGCAATAATTTTCATGTCTTTCCAGCCTGGATTTTTCTCCAACGAATGTTTCTTAATAATTTCTTTTTTATTTTTCTGTGTTTTCACCGGTTATGTCTTTTAATTTTGCTAATGCACTGTTAATAACTTAAATACTAGCAGCTAATGGCATATTCTGAGCCTCAAGCTTTCCGATAGCATTTCCTTAAAAACATTGTATTTGCAGAAATGAAAGCCAAGTTATATCTCTGACTAGAATCATAAATCAAAGATTTTGCTTTTTGTATTGCCGCAGATAACTTAAGAGTCCAGCTTCAAAAGAATATCTTTTATTTGGTCAAAGCTTTTACAATAATATTTAGCTGCTTCTAACCACGTGCCCCATCTTGTAATTACCGGCTGTAGAGGCAAATTCAGTTCAGGATAACTGTCTTTAAACATTTTAACTCTGCTGGATGCGATTTCAAAAATGCAGTCGGAGCGAAGGTCAGGAGGACATAAACATGCAGTGTTCCATTGCTAAGTTTATCAGAAAAACAGATTTCCAGAATATTGTTGGGAAATTCTTATTTGATATTTTTTGGTACAAGTAATATTCGATTGTAACGAAATATGTTAAAAAATAGTGGTAAAAGGTAAAATATGTGAAAATATGTACTTATACTAAAATATGTAAAAATATGCAAAATAAAAATGGTTTCAATTCATTCAGAATGTCTAGAAAACTCTAGAAAACAAATTCAAAGCAGATACCTTGTTCCTATCAAAACATGTATGTACATGAAAATCCGTTCCCTACTGATCAGTCACAAGAACATTAGAGATGTTAAAGATTTAGTGGATGAATGAAAAAGCACACAAAAATAGTAAGAGAAAGATAATTAATATTGCTTCCGATTTCATCCCTTTTGTCATACGCAAGCAAATTCACTTAATTTATGGAATTTATATTTTCTATTATATATTGCGTTTATTCGAGTTTATTGAAAGAGTGAAGCAAAACATTGAAGAAATTGGTGGTGCTACAAGAGCACACATTTTCTCGAATTAAATAATTGAAAATGAAACCTGTGCCAATTTTATAAGCGTACTTTGCTCTATTCGAGAAAAAAGTAAGGATAGAATTGGAGCCGTTTGTAAGGATTAAAAAATGGCTTTACTTCAAGAAAACTACAGGTGTTACAAAACCACACCCTTTCTCGTGTTATTGTAAATAGTTACCTGACGTTGAAATATATTAGTTTTTAGTACGGCATATATTGTAATTTCCAACGAAAAATTTGAACTTTTGAAATTTTCCAAAACTTTGAGAGTTCAACGAAAATGGGACCTGTGCCATTTTGAAGCGTTATTTGTTCTCTCCCAAGAAGACTTTAGGCAAAAAAAAAAATTCAGTCATTTTTTAGAAAAAGTGTTATTAACATTTTGTGTAAAGTTCCTGCAAAAATTAAAATAGATATCCGTTTTAAATTCTCAGAGTTCCGGCAAATTGATTAGGAAATTTTGAAGAAAATTGTCTGAACTCCTTAGACACTAGCGTTGACCAGTCGGACAGAGTAACCGACAGACTTTTGCCGTCGACCAATTTTTCCGTATCAAGAACCCAGAAAAGTTGAATTCTGGTTACACAATGTATTAGTGAGAGTAAGTTACTACATGTAGGAATAAGATTTACTAACTTCTTCACTTCTTCAATCTAATATAATTTTTTGTGAAAAAAAAACAAACGCTGATTTCTGCCGCATTACAAAACTTTGTCTTTTCTACTTAAGGTCGTGGTAGGTGAAAAGTTAAAAGGAGGAAGATTGAAGATTTGGTTTCTTCAATCACATGTGACTAGAATATTCCGGTGCTCTTAATGTAGGGATTCCGCTGTTCTTTCGCGGATCGGGAATCAGGGCCCCTTCAGTGTGTACTAGCGTCTCAGACAACACGGACGAAATTTCTAAGCAAGCACCGGCTAAAATGCACATCGTGTCAGGAAAGTACTTGGTATATATAGTAGGAAGTACTTAGTATATAGCAAATACTTAGTATCTATTGTATTTAATCGTTGAAACTATGAATTTTTCACGATAAAACATCACAATCTAGGAATTTGCTTTCTCTATATTATCAAATGATTAATGGTGAGTCACCTGAAAGTATGGAAATGATGATCGCTTGTCTTGATCACGCAGGTGACAAGCAAGATAATAATATTCATACCTTAAATGGGATTGGAAGCGAGAACCCTGGTTCAAAACGATTAGCTCTGTCTCCGTCACATGAATCCGACACTTATCCACTACGATATTAATGTGTTCAAGTAGGTACATCAGTGAATTGATTCCGGGAGCGTCAACTGCCACGGTCATCTGTCCCGTGTGTAGTGCACGTCTTTTTCCTCGACAGGTGATGGTCACCTTCCCCCGCTGGATAGTGCGATCCGGCGACGACCTACAAGTCGGCTAGCGGGGTTTTCCGCAACCAGGACCACCGCAACCAGGACAAGCTCTAATCTCCCGGCCGGTCTCCCGGCATGTGTGGTAGTGTAGTGCATGTGTGTGTATAAGTAAGGGGTGCGGATAGGAAAAGGAAGGGGATGGAAAGGTCGCGCGCGGTCCGAGGCCCGTTTGTTAGAGTTCTGCTCCGACATTCACCTGATTTTTCATCGGGGAAACCACGGAAAACTACCGATTGGAGCAGCCGGCCGCTAGAATTATCCTCCAGGCAGCGGCTGAATTCGTCCTGGCTATCTAACTAGTGTCAAAAATTCTCTCTCCGTCGGGACTCGAACCTAGGACTTCCCGGTCAGAGGCACTACAGTGACATCAGTTGATATCCTGAGCCACCTTTGCCGATTACATCAGTGAATGTTTTATTTTAATTAATATATTATAATTAATATTATTTCCAAGAAATTCGTATTATTCTAGAAGATTTTGAATGAATACCGCTCGTTATTATTCCTATGCCTAAATTCCATCACAAGCGAGTGGGTGGGTTAATATCCCAATGTCGGCGGGAGATATTTAATCGAAAAGATTTTTTCTCACGTGATGTACAAGCTCGGAGGATGAAAATGTACAAACAGTTCGGGAATGCGTATGCACATTTTTATTTACATTATCCCACACTCGTTTAATGATATTGTTTTCACACGTTTAACGTGTTTCATGTCACACTAATCATTAGGAAGATCTCATCTTTTTTTCTTGATACCGATGCATGTTTACATATTCCCAATGAAAATACTCATTTCCATTCCTATCAGATTTTCTGAGTGACATAACATTTTGTGCCAAAATAATTCAGGTATGCTATAATGAAGTTATGTATCAATTTATTCTGGCGGGACTTGCAGGTATATAAACAAATTTGTCTTCATGTGAATAATAATGTTTCAGATGAAACTATGGAATTGGTGATGGTTTGCCTTGACCATTCACGTGACAACCAAGACGATAATATGCATACCTCAAGCGGGAATAAGTACCTCAAGCGGGGACAAGTAAGCAGAATAATACTATTCGCCAGAAAGTTCGGGAAATTGAAATTGGCATAAATCGCTGAAAATTCACCCATTCAAGTACAGGAATGAAGTCGCAGTCGACTTTCGTTTATATCCACCTTCAGTAGATTATTCCTCATTTCATGGTGGGTACAAACTTCCTGACCAATTCAGTACATGACTTTCCTTCTCTTTCATTTATGTTCATTGTTGTCACATCTTTGTTGCAGCAAAAGCAAGATTGCATAACTTTCGAATTCTTTGAACAAAGAAAAACTGCTAAGTCATCTTTATGCGAAACAGACCCTGCAGATTTGCAAATCATCGTAAACAATAGGATCACAAGGTAACTCACGGATATCACAATGCAATTGTCATTACTTCTATAGGAACGAGTTTTGTAGCAGAAACAACTTAGTATAATTTGGGTATACACTATTGAAAAAAATATTCTTTTCATCACTACGATTATAGGAATAAATTATTCTGATGGATATACATTCAGTGGTAGTAATATTGCACTTTTTGTCTCCCTTTGTTATATCTAAAAGTTTGAAATTTGAGGCTTACATATTTTCAGAGAGATGAAACAAAATAAGCAGCGCCACAGAACACTTTAAGTTTTTATAGTTCTTTGCGGTAATTTAATGTTTTTTTAGAAAAAAAATATTGCTAAAGTTATTGTGTGTATAAATGAAATAAAATCGCATCAAGATTCAAGTTCCAGCAACATTACTAGATAACCTCATAGTGAGGTGACAAGTAGACAAGTTTCCCACAATGCAGTCCATTTCGGACGTAAAACAATGGATTTATTTCTAGAGCTGGAGCAATACAATCCACTACAACCCAAGCAACCACCACAGAAATTAATGTCAACATCAGGAGCTGCCAGAGGAATATTAGCAACTGCGTCCATAACAACAAAGGCCACAACAACAACACGACCAACAGAGTGAATTTTCTGCGTGCTTTCGTTAGTTTGGATTTCCCAGTCCGACCAAAATTCCCGTGTCGACCTACTAACGCAAATTCGCGTCTGTACCCATTCCCATTCCCATCCCACCTCACCCCACAAAACCCGCCTTGCCGCGCTGCGTCTACTCAATAGCGATAACACTCGAACTTTGTATGTTGGAACGGATAAAGTTCGTAACACACTTCTCAGCTTATCTCACGAGCGGAAAAAGAGATTCGCCAAGGTCGGTTTCTGCTGTTATTAGATCAGCAGTGTTGTTGGCAAAAGAGCACGGACTCATCCGAAAGAACGCATGTGAATGATGTCGAAATGCGTGGGCATGGGGTATATAGGTAGAACCACCCGCGATCCAACTATTCATATGACTGTCATTGCTAGATCCTCTGAAAGTATGCACTCGTCTGTCGAATTCTCACAATCATGGAATGTCTAAATTAAACCTGTGTTGTCTTGCTAATTTCAAAATGTTGGCAGTAAATGACCAGTTTAAGATAAAAAACAATTCAGTGAAATAATATTGTTGAAAATAACTGATAAAATTCAATTTTAACCTACGTCATTATTACTGATGAACCATCTTCTTACAGTATTTCTAGTAGTGCTAGCAGCCTCGTCGGCATATTGTCCGTCGCACGGTGGCATTCACGAACTAGGTCTGCAGGTTCGAATGTCGCTTGGGAGATGGATATTTTCCCTAGTGTTGTGGCATGGTGGGCATTCCCACTCGCCATGTATCTCATTTCTAACTCCTCTTCTTTTACGGCCAGCCGGGGCGCGTACATGCGCGACATGTAAGACACCTGGACAGCGCCGTTCTCTTAGTGCATGTGTTACCTTCGGTAGCCATGCGGGAGTCTACTGCCACGTTGCACGCAGCACGGGCCTCCGAGTACATCTTCGTTAGAAGGCGTTGGCGAGTGAAGGTGGAAATCTTCAAAAGGCAGTGGGTAGTCCGTACTACCCGGTCTGTGAGAGTTTTACTCACTAAAACCGAACCGCCCTTATTCTCCATCCTCCTCGCGGAACCACCTTTAGGTATTACATCGCGGGGAGTGGAGTAGTGACTCATGTCAGTAACATGGCGTATCTATTATATCCTGGTAAAGGTCGAGAGGAATCCGGGCCACAGCTGACGCAACTTCAATGCGGCCATATGCCCTCGTATTCAGTTAATACCGAATTCAGTCAATGCAATCACAGCCCCTGGGACAATCTTGTAGGGTACAACAGGAGTACATGGACCGGCGGGCCATATCAGTTTATGGATTGAGAGAACTTGTTCCGAAGAATGGTAGTCGAACCTGAAGGATGAGCCAACCCCAGCTGCTGGGCATAGATCTGTGGTGGGCGTAGTATTGTGACATCACCTAAGCAGTGATTTTATGACGACACTTAACAATAATTTTCTCAGGAAATCGTAAAATAGATAGGTAAACAGATACTTTTTTATACATTATTGGTGACGACTGTATCTGCGACGAATATGAGAATTGTAAGACCTAGTGTCCAAAATAAACGTAAGCTCTCAGATCTGCTATTCTTGGTAGTGTTTGAAAGTTTAGTCAATGTGGACATACTATGTGAAGACAACGTTGTTTGTTTTCAGGGATATCGGACATTTTTTTAAATAAAAGGCGCCACGCATTTGTTTGTGCATGCATATATAACAAATTTACTTGCAAACAAGTAAAAAGCGATCAATTGAATTTCGATTTGCTTAAACCCTTGGAAAACTCAAAATTAACACAATCATACCACCATAAATAATCACAATCGAACCACGTTTCATGACTGCGTAAGAATTACTTTTACTGTAAGTTTGTGATGCATTAAAAAAAGTAAGATAAACATAATTAAATCTTTACTGTGGAAAACTAAATTGTTTTAACGTCTGCTTTTCTGATCTACAATTTTAAATAAATTTACTGACATACCGAAATACCGAACGATCATGTTCCAACTAGTCCTCGTTTTCATGGATCACTTAACAAGAGAGCAAATACACACCCGGGATGTTGTCGTCCAATTTCCCTAGAGTTTGTGGTCCCCTGGTGATAATGTACTCCTTTTGAGGTGACTCATTTATGGTCTGAAAGTGAGAGAGAGGGAGTGTGTGAGAGAGAGAGAGAGTGTGTGTGTTGGAGAGAGAGAGAGAGTGTGTGTGTGTGAGAGAGAGTGTGTGAGAGAGAGTGTGTGTGTGAGAGAGAGAGAGAGAGTGTGAGAGAGAGAGAGTGTGTGTGAGAGAGAGAGAGTGTGTGTGTGTGTGAGAGAGAGAGTGTGTGTGTGAGAGAGAGAGAGTGTGTGTGTGTGTGAGAGAGAGAGTGTGTGAGAGAGAGAGTGTGTGAGAGAGAGAGAGTGTGTGAGAGAGAGAGTGTGTGAGAGAGAGAGTGTGTGTGAGAGAGAGAGAGTGTGTGTGTGAGAGAGAGAGTGTGTGTGTGAGAGAGAGAGAGTGTGTGTGTGAGAGAGGGAGAGTGTGTGTGTGTGTGTGAGAGAGGGAGAGAGAGTATTGTGAGAGAGGGAAAGTGTGGCAACGTGTGTGAGAGGAAAGTGTGTGTGAGAAGAGGAGTGTGTGAGAGGGAGAGAGTGTGTGAGAGGGAAATTGTGTGAGAGGGGAGAGAGGGTGGCTTGTGAGAGAGGAAGGGAGAGAAAAAGTGTGTGAGAGGAGAGGAGAGGGGCTATTGGCAAAGAGAGAGAGGAGAGAGTGTGTGTCTGAAAGGGAGAGAGTGTGTGTGTGAAAGGGAGAGAGTGTGTGTGAAAGGGAGAGAGAGTGTGTGTGTGTGTGTGTGTGTGTGTGAAAGGGAGAGAGTGTGTGTGTGTGAGAGAGAGTGTGTGTGTGAGAGAGAGAGTGTGTGTGTGTGAGAGAGAGAGTGTGTGAGAGAGAGTGTGTGTGAGAGAGAGAGAGAGTGTGTGTGTGAGAGAGAGAGAGAGTGTGTGTGTGAAAGGAGGGAGAGAGAGAGTGTGTGTGTAAAAGAGAGGGGAGAGAGAGTGTGTGTGTAAAAGAGAGAGAGAGAGTGTGTGTGTAAGAGAGAGAGTGTGTGTGTAAGAGAGAGAGAGAGAGTGTGTGTGAGAGAGAGAGAGTGTGTGTAAGAGAGAGAGAGTGTGTGTGTAAGAGAGAGAGAGAGAGAGTGTGTGTGTAAGAGAGAGAGAGTGTGTGTGTAAGAGAGAGAGAGTTTAAGAGAGAGAGTGTGTGTAAGAGAGAGAGAGTATGTGTAAGAGAGAGAGAGTATGTGTAAGAGAGAGAGAGAGAGTGTGTGTAAGAGAGAGAGAGTGTGTGTAAGAGAGAG